>PVIJ01002518.1:110511-158815 GCA_004024925.1 Scalopus aquaticus | reverse complement strand
AAAGGATACATGCACCCGTATGTTCATTGCGGCACTATTCACAATAGCAAAGGTATGGAAGCAACCCAGATGTCCAAAAATAGATGATTGGATCCAGAAGATGTGGTACATATACACAATGGAGTACTATTCAGCATGGAAAGAAGATAAACACATGCAATTTGCCGCAACATGGATGGAATTAGAGGGAATCATACTCGGTGAAATAAGCCAGAAAGAAAAAGAAAAATATCGAATGGTTTCACTTATAACAGGACTATAGGGAGGCCAGGTGGGAGAGGGACACTCAGCGGTGGGGGAGTGGGGAGGGGAGGATAAGGGCACAAAATGGAAGAGAGGAGAATACAGGGGACCATGGAGATGGATCACGGGTGAATTGGTGGTGGGCTGCCCAAGGGGAATACAAAATGTAAAAGACACAAATAACAATAAAAAAAAAGGAAAAAAAAATAAAAAAATAAAAAGAGTTTGTATAGCACAAAAAAAAATAGTTAGGACAGATACATTCACAGAGAAAGTACTGGGTAGGGTGTGGAAGGGAATGGGGAGTTAGTTTACGTTTGGGAAGATGTAAAAGTTCTGTAAAGGGATAGTGGTATTGATGACATAACACTGTATTTAAGATCACTGAATCAAACACTTAAAAGTGGTTAAAATGGGGCTTCCCTGGTGGTGCAGAGGTTAAAGTCTCAGCACTATCAGGCTATCATCAGCCACTGAGGCATGAGCTCAATCCCCAGTCAGGGAGCTAACCCACATGGCTGCAGACCTCTCCTGTATCGCCGGCTGTTAACCTCAGCAGGGCCTTTCAGTAGATCCACCTGTTCTGCTCCCCACTCTGTCTCTGGTGAATCCTCTCATGCCCATCCCCCCACCCCGCACCTCTGGCCTACACCCCAGTTCTTGCATGCATAAATAAATAAAAATATTTTTAAAAAGTGGTTAAAATGGAAAAAATGATATTGTATGTAATAATAACTAAAATAAAATGACATCCACCTATTTTAATTTGTATCTAAAATGAGATGGCTTGACTTGATGAAAGAGCAAAGGAATGGATAGATGGATACAGTATGATAAAGTGATTCAGCAAGTCCATTGTAGAGACTAGGGGTTTTCGCTGTACTCTTCTTCCAGCTTTTCAGTGTATTTGCAATTTTCCCAGAATGAAATGTTGAAAAATTAACATTGTCCTCCTGCTGATGGATCTGGGTTGCTTTTTGGGTTACAAAAGGAAGAACAGCAGACCTCCAGCTGAGAGGGTGCCATGCCCTCTTTGAAGGCCTTGCCAAAAAATGGAAACTGAATTTGACCATTGGTCTGTTAAGTTCAAAGGACAGAGGAATGCACTAAACCACACTGCAAGGATGACATCATACTGGTAAAATCTACAGAACAAGCAACCTAATTTCTTCAGTAAGTGTTGTAAGAGAAAAAGAAAAAAAGAGGAGAGGAAGAAGAACCCCAAACCAAAAGGATACTGTTCTCAAATGCAATGCAGGGACCTTGTTTGGCTTTTTATTTGAACAAACTGCAAATACACACCAAATGTTTGAGATGATTGGGAAAATCTAAACACAGTATACAATGATACTGAGGTTTTATTGTTAAACTTTGTAGTTGTGATAATGCTATTGTAGTTATTTTCAGTTCTATCTTTCCCAGACATTTATCAAAGTTTTTAGGTGAAATGATTGGGATTTGCTTCAAAATGATCCAAATGACAGGGGTAGGGGTAGAAGTAGAGTTGAAACAAGACTGCCATGGGGGTTGAGAACTGTTGATGCTGGCCTGGTTAAATGCAGAGTCATTACATCATTCTCCCTGGTTTTGCATATGCTTTTAATTGTCCATAATAAAAGTTTAAACAAGAATAAGTCATGATAATTTTTAAAAAATAAGGAGACCAGCCTGTCAATACTCTAGCAGCAAGGTCTTTTCCAATTGCAGGCGCCTTTCCCTTTGGGTGTTTGTCCTACACATACCCTTGAAAGTGTTTGGCACCATGCGCACACTTGGTTACTCACTGCAGCAGCAACACAGGGATGGCAGGGGATTAGAAAGGATGACATAAACTCCAACAGGGAACAAATGCTGTTAACTTTTAAATGATGAGCTTCAACAAAACTACAATATTGAAGCAGAGACAGTGTATGCTGCTAGTTCCAGGACCTATTATCACGTCGGGGGGAACAGCAAGGACACAGGCTAGAGCTCTGTAGAGTAGCACATGCTACTATTTTTGCCAAAGATGGGAACACAATATGTGCACAGATTTCCTTCTATCTGAATAAAATGTTTTTGGAAGCAAAAACAGGAAACCAAATGACATTAGCCACCTTCAGGGAGGTGATACCGGCAGTTGATGGACAGAGAATATTTCACTGCCTTTGTCAAAACTACCTATCTGGAAAAAAAAAAAAAGGATTCATAATTATAATAATTACAATGAATATTTTCCTTTGAAAACTTATAAAAAGCAAATATTAGGATAGTGTGGAATTATTTGGCTGGGAGAGTTGTAATGCACAGTCTTAAGAAATCCTGTGGGAAGGAAAATATTTAACTGCCTTTCACAAAATGTGTGACTATATGACCCATCTCTAGTATGGCTGGTAAGTACAACAGGTAGAAATACTTTACCACCACCATCATCAAATGTTTATTAAGCCCTTGTTTATATGTCTCTGCTGGGAGTCTGACATACATGACCTCATTAGGTCTTTGCATTATTCCTATGAGGCAGCAAGTATGACCATCCCCAGCTGATCACTGAGAACTGAGGCTTAGGAAGCCTCTTGCCTGTGGTTGCACAGGAAAGAGAGGGTGAAACTGGCAGTCTTATCTCTGCAGTGCTTTGAGTGCTTTCTGTACTCCCTGAAACTGGTCTGCTAGTTGGCTGTTCAGAGGTGAGCAAAGGTTTAACAGTTGATTCTGGTCTAACTGCAGTCCCTAGGGACAGCAGATCCTGGCTGAAGGTCAGTCCAAGGAGCATTCTCCAGCTGTGGGAATAACGAATTTATTACTGGCTAGTGGAGAAAGTGAGAGCTGGAAGAAGGTAAAAGATCAGTCGGATTCAAGGGCCTGGCCTCCTTGCTTCTCCTGAGACCCTCGGAGGCCTGGGTCAAGCTCTCCCATGGAAGGTGTTATTGTCTGAATGTTTATGTGCTCTTGCAATTCGCACTGAAATTCCTTAATGTGACAAAATTAGAAGGTGGGGCGTTTGGAAGGTGCTTGGGTTATGACGGAAGAATCCTCACAAACAGGATTAATGCCGTATACAAAAGTGACTCCAGAAAGAACCCTATCCCTCTTCTACCTTCTGAGAGCACAGGCAGGCATGAATAGCTATGAACCAGCAGGAGCCAGGAAAAGCGCTCAAGTCACTAGTCTGTGACTATGCTGGCACTGATTTTGGACTTCCAGACTTCAAAACCGGCAGAAATAAATGTCGGTTGTTTGTAAGTCACTCTGTCCAGGGTCTCACAGCAGCCAGAGGGATTAAGACGGAAGCAAAGTCAGCTCACAGAATGAAGTCTCCAACAGGAGCCAGACATAGGGGGTGGAGGAGGCCGTGCTCCCCATGTTGAATTTCTCTTGAGTGGGGCAGCAGGCGTCTCTCTGTGGGCACCACCTGTTCCAATCTCTCCAAGCTGAGCTGCCAGTGGGCTTCACAATACACTGAACACCGAGGGGGCCTGGCCTTGGTATTTCTCATGGACTGTCTTGAGGATGGGGATGAGGTTTTGGAAGGTAGGGCGAAATGAGGCCTCTGCCTCCCAGCAGTTCTTCATGAGGAGATAGATCTAGGAAAGGAAAATGTGGATCTGTGGTTGATGTTCTCCCTGCTCTCCAGTGGTGGGGGCAAGAGGTCTTCGGGCGGTTCTCACCTCACAGGGACATTTGTCTGGCTGAGGAAGCCGCTCCCCTCGTTCCAGCAGCTCAGTAAGCCTCAGCACTGTCCTCTGGCCCTGGGTGAGGCCTATGAGTTCAATGAATTTCTATAGAAGAAATAAAACAAATTCTTTTCACGAGGAAGGGAAGTCTGGGTAGAGGTCAGAGGCTTGGAGCAGGACTAGGGGTGCGAGCCTCATTTCTACCACTCTTTGTATGGCTTTAGAATGATGACTTCATCTCTCTGGGCCTCAGTTTTCTCATCTAGCAAATGCAGCACCTGGGGTTATTGTAACAGTTACATAAACTAATATGGAGAATGTCTGCATCAGGGGTTGGCAACTATTATTAAGCTTCCCAGCAGGTTGTTTTTGCCTCTTCAGAATCATTCCCTCCCTCCCTTTGGGAGTGACCCCTCCCACCAGCCCAGGCCTGGTCAATCACCATGGCCTATGGCTAGAGAGTTGATTACAGCCACATGTGACACAAGCTGGGCCAATCAGAGTCCCGAGAATTTTGTTGGAAAGAGGACCCCTGGTCCTCTACAGAGAGGAGCGGGGGACACAGTTGCTACAACAGAGAGAACCCCTCCCTGAGAGATACTATCGCAAAGAACAGCAGACAAGAGATGATGTGGGTTTCCTGAAATCTGAGGGTCTAGAGCAAGGCATGTCCCCAGGCTCCTCTGGAGTTTGCAGACGGCAGAATGATCTGTTACTATCTTGTTTAAGTCCAACTGAGTGGAGTTTCTGTCTAATCAAAGCCGCTTGTGCTATAAGTTGTTTGTTTTATAGACTGGGACTGTAAGGCTCAGTTGGATTAGGTGCTTGCTTAGGTGGGGAGCTGAGACTTGGATGCATGACTTTTGAACTCCTATAGCATGAGGTGGGGGTGGTAGATGGATTCTCACCGATGGAGGGCTCTGCCTGGAGTCACAGTGGGTCAGCAGCTCATACATGGTGACTCCAAAGGACCAGACATCGGATGCATAGTAGAATTTACATTCCTTCAGACACTCTGGAGCATACCTGTGAGAGGGGGTACTCAGGTCTTAGGGCCACATCAGGCTGAAGTTCTTACCTGGAGTATAAGGACTCCTCTGGCCCCAGTTAGGGCCCCCCCTTAAGGGGGAGGGCAGTTACATTGAGACCAGGCCTTGTTTTCTGGGACCCCAGTATCATCTCCTCCACCCTGTCTGTTCCAGGTGACCAAGGAACCACCTCCCATCCTGGTGGGTCCCTCCTGGTCACCAGAACACGGGGCTATCCCCATCCTCATGGACGCGGTAATATTCGTGGCCTTCGGGTACAGCCTTGGCTAGGCCAAAGTCCCCAATCTTGACCAGCCTGTCGTTGTCCAACAGCACATTCCGGGCAGCCAGGTCTCGGTGGACGTAGTGCTGCGAGTGCAGGTAGGCCATGCCCTGGAGTCCAGGAGCAGTGAGTCAGTGGGTGGGACAGAGCCTGAGAGTGACTAGCATGCCTGGGGGACAGTCAGGTCAGGCTTTGGAGGACCACACTGGGATAGAACTGGCAGGATGACAGGTGGAGCCTGGGCAAAGGGAGAAGAGCCTGGAAAGCAAGGGTAGGACTATAAGGGGACCCTGTTGGGAGAGGGGTGACAAGTAAGCAGAGAGTGCCAGGGTGGGTTGGGGGCCAGACAATAGGATTGTGGCCAGAAGACCTGCCTAGAGGTGGGGCCAGGTGAGCAGCTGGGATGGGACCCTAAGAACAGGTCAAAGAGGAGGGGGTAGGTTCTAGGAATAGGGAAGGAAATAGCCTACCTCGCAGATCTGCAGGGCGAAGAGCAACAGCTGGGCCAGCCCAACACTGTGCCGGGGCAGGTAGTCTCGGAGGCTGCCCAGAGGCACGTACTCCATGACAAGCTGCACTGACTTCTCCCCTGATGAGGGAGAAGGAGGGACATGCGGGGCAGAGGCAGGGGCTGCCCAACCAGAACTCAGCAGTTCCCTGTGTCCATTCTGCCCCAAGGTGCCCACGATAGGCAAAAGTGCTCAGATGAGATGGACCCATCCAGAATCCCTTAGGCAGGCAGGGGAGCAGATTCTGGTTCATGCCTGTTCTGGCCCAGATGGGAAGGAGGCAACAGTGGTGCACCCACTACCGTTCCTATAGACTGGAGGGCGCAGTCCAGTCTGGGTTGAGAGACTCTAATTGGCCAGGCCCAGTTGGCCCCGCCCACAAAGCCACATCCAAGTTCTAGTCCTACCCCACCTACCTTGGTCCTCGCAGCAGCCCTTGTACTTGACAATGTGCTCGTGATATAGCGTGCGCAGTATGTCAATCTCTCGAGTCCAGCCAGAGAGGAGCTGGGGGCTGCAACCTGCTTTGAGGGCCTTCACAGCCACCATCTCGCCAGTGCCATCGTTGTTCGGGTCGTAGCAAAACAGGCTGACCTTGCCGAAGTGACCCTGGCCAGAGTACGCAGGATGAGCCCCAGTTCCTAGTCCCTTGGCGCCGCCTCCAGGCAAGCCTAATTAGCCCTTTGCCGCACCTAATCGCTATTGGAGGATCTCTAAGGGGGCGTAGCCCCTACCCCTCCCTTGAAAGGGAGGGATTTTAGGCCAGGTTCCACCCACAAACCAGGAGAACCGCCTGGAGGTAGTACTTCCCTTAAGTCCCACCCTTGGAGAAAGGAAGGGAAGTGCTATAACAGCCCAGGTCCCGCCCACAGTTCTCACCTCGCCCAGATCCCTGATCTTTTTCAAATAGCGCTTGTGGAAAACTGTGGAATCTGACGTTGGTGACTCTGGATTCACAGCTGAAACATCCACGAGATCTGAAAGAGCCACAGTGGGTAAGGCTGGGCGTCCCCTCCTTCCCCCAACAAGCCCATACTTGGAGGCACAGAAAGCGGAGATTGCTTCTCCCAGTATCTGATTCATAGATAAAGGAACAAATTTTTTATTTTTGCAACAGTTAGAAAATTCCACTTCTTGTTGAAAATGCAGTTGGCTGTGTCAAAATTGACACCTGGGTGCAGACTTTTCTTTGGTAGAAACACAAACCAAAAAATTCATTCAAAGAAGTTGTGGTTCTCCCCAAGCAAAAAGGAGAGACTGGGGTATCCCCACACCCTTGAGTTAGAAACTGGCACATGCCCTGAGCCACTGTGCAGAGACCTTGTGTTCACTGCGCAGGAATCCCAGCCCTGCTCCCTTCTCCCAGGGGTCCAGCACTGGGGTGGGGCTCACTTTGGAGCTGCAGTTGAGTGAGATCACGCAGGATGGTGCGGAAGGATGGCCGCTGGCCTGGCTCGTAGTTCAGGCATTGGCTGGTAAGCACCGCCAGTTCTGGGGAGGAAGGCTGGGGCAGCTGGTGCTGCTTCTGGTAGAAGTGCTCTTTCTGTGGGGAAGGAAGCCTGCAGAAGTCAAGTGCCCCAGTTCCTGGCCCTTTTACAGGAGGCAGAGTCAAAATCCCAGAGCAGCAGGGCTGGACCAGCGAGGTCCTTGACCTTGTTGTTCCTATTTCAGATAAGGCAAGTGAGGCTTGGCAAAGGAAGAAGCCTCGCCCGTGATTCTGCTGTACTGGAGCATCCCACACTTGGACCTTCTGCCCTGACTTCTACCAGCCTCTGCTCTCCACCCTTTGTCTCACCACCTACAGGTAGCACTTGCAGACTTCAGCTGCCTGAATATCCCAAAGCCACCAGGCCTTTGCACACGCCATGCTCTCTGCCTAGTCTGCTTGTCCTAGTCCAGGGCACTGCAGTATTTCTTCACTTAGATTAAAACGTCCCCTGGAAAACTTTTGACTCCTCAGCTAGGTAGGAGGCTTGCCCCATCACTGCCCTGGTCTCTATCTAAAATTGAAGCACATTACTTATTTGCATTCTGCTGCAATGACCTTTGAGTTCAGGACTATAATGAACCCCAACTGACAGCTGACCTGATGGAATCTCAAAGAGAATCGGCAAAATGTGAGGCTGTACAGCCAGAGAAAAGGGAGGCAGCTCTGGATCTTGTATGTGTGCCTTAGACTCCTTAGAGGAGTCCCCTTCTGTAGGAAGGGCTTAGGGGTCCCTTGTTCATACCTCAGAGGGCCCACGGCCCTGCAGGGGGATGTCCCCATCGAAGCAGATCTCCAGGAGGGTAGCACCAAAGCCCCATTTATCAGCTGCAGTACTGAGGCTGTTGTCCGCACCAGACATACACTCGGGGGCGATCCAGGGGATCCTCTCTACCCGCTCTGGGGGCCAGGGTCAGAGGTCACTGAGGTAAAAGGAATGGGGAAAGCCCATCCCTGTGCCCAGCCCTGCCTGGGTCCTCACCCTCCCTGGAGAGTGCTCCAAGGCCCACACCAGGGTCGCTCAGCTTGATGAAGGGGTTGGTGCCCTCTGCCAGTCCCAGCCGTGCCAAAAGAATATTCCGGCCACACACGTTTCCATGAACTAGGCTCTTGTCTTCCTGTGGGGGGACAGAGGGGGAGGAGTAGAAATGGGGTATGGTTACTGGGGGTTGCTAGGCCCTGCCTGCACCCTAATCCATGCATCCCCCACAGGGAAAGCCCATGTGAAAAAAAAAATGGTGGTCATTATGGGGCACCCAATACACCTTCATGACCAGGCAGCATGGGTGATAACTAGGGCCCTCCTGCACTCCCAGAGCTGATGTTCAAGGCTCTTGGTGAGGGACAGAGACCAGAGGACCCCAGAGCTACCCTCAAACCCATGCACAGCAGCTCCTCCCCTAGGGCTCTTGGACTGGCTGTTCCCACTGTCTGGAATGCACTTCCCCCAGACGCCCTCTGGTTCCCTCCTTCACCTCCAGGTAACTTAAAGAGGCCTTCCCAACCTACCTATTTCAACTTTACCTCTTCCCCAAAATATAGTAATCCCTATCTCCATCCCCACTTTTTCCTATAGTTTTTACTACTTTTTTACATATTATAGAAATACAATTTCTTGCTTGTCTCTCCCAACTAAAAGGCCAGCTCCTTGAGGACAGACTTTTGTCTGTTTTGTGTTCTCTCTGTCCCAGGCCTAGCACAGAGCCTAGAACACAGGGGGTGCCCAGTAAACCCTGAATGAAGGGGGAGTTCTGGAAACTGGGGTGACTGACTGGACCACATGGGACTGGTGATGAATGGCAACAGAATGAGAGGTGGCTGAGGCCAGGCCCCACAGGCCCCAGGCAGAGAAATTGGGTGTTCTCATGGGGGAGATGGGACCCACAGGGTTATGTGAGCAGAGGAGGTTCATGGACAGAGCTCCTGGGGCTACTGTGTAGACTGAGGGATGTAACCCCTCCCCCCAGGACACGCACCAGGTAGCTGAGGGCGCTGGCCAGCTGCTGGGCTACCACCACCTTCCAGGCCACAGGCACGTGGCCCCTCTCTCGCCGCAGGCAAACGTCCAAGGGCCCGTGCTCCACATACTCAGTCACCATGATGTCTGCAAAGGCCCAGACACTGCAGAGGTCACCCACCTGCCTCTACCCTCTAGAGTGGGAAGAGCAGGGGAGTTGGGACTGTGAGAAGGAAGGTTTTGGGGAGCTGTGTGTAAAAAGGGGGAGTGTGGAGCGGTTCTGGGGAGATAAATGCTGGCTGAGGTACAGATTAAGCACAGAGTAAGGCAGAGGTGAGTGGCAGTCTCTGGGTCGAGGACAGGCTGGGGCACAGAGGAGGCTGATATGTAAGGGACAAAGGTACAGATGGAACTGGGGAAGTTGGGGTGGAAGCATACAAGAGCTCCAGGTTAAGGCCTAAGTGATATTAGGATCCCACAGCGTTGGGGTACTTGCAGGAGGAAGATATGTAGGGTTCAGGGTGTAGACCATTTTTGGAGGGAGGGAGAGAGGGAAAGGTGGGGCTGAGGTTAGTAGGTCTCGGGGCTGGCTAGGGTTGCCCTGTACTAGGAGTTTTGAGGTACATACAGAGTAGGGGTTGAAGTCTGGGAAGGTTAGGGTGCCCAACAGGGCAAGGGAGTCCTAGTACTGATGAGATCAGAGGGTAGATGGGGGCTGAGCTGTAGAGGTATTTGAGTGGTAGGTAGAGTTTGAGATGCAGTTGGGAGTTTAGGTTGTAACCAGGGATTGGGGAACAGGTAAGAGTCGAGGTGGGAATGCAGGGAGGGTTGGCATATATTTAGGGGTCAGGGTGTCGGCTGAAGGTCAAGGTACAGCCAGGGGTTGGGATATAGGTGAGAGATGAGTAGTCACAGATTGGAGTATAGTCAGGGGTCAAGGGCAGTATGCAGTCAGGGTCAGGACTTAGGTTGAGGGTCAGGGTAGGGCCCAAGGAGTGGATATATAAGTGGGGTCCGTGGGTAGGTGTGGCAGTGCTACTCACTCTCAGAGCCATGCACACAGATGCCATGCACGAAGGCCAGGTGCACATGGGAAACCTGGCTCATGAGGCTGGCTGTCTCATAGAAGGCCTGTGGGGATGGGACAAGTCAGGGGAGGGTGTAGACGCTGAGCCCCCCACCCCACCCTCTGCTACTGGCTGTGCTCACTCACCAGGGCAATGTTGTGGTGGCTGGGGTCCAGCACCTTGAGTACCACTCGCAGGTCCTGCCCATGGCCCCCACCATCTGCTTTGTCCTCCTCGGGGCCTCTGCCCGTGACTAGTAAGAGACCCTCATACACATTGGTCCTGGTGCCCTGGCCCAAGTGGGACAGCTGGTAGAATGTGGCACAGAACATCTCCATTGACAACAGCTCTTGGCTGCCCCTCCCAGTGCCCCCAGGCCTCTAGGGGGGGTCCCCATTTGTACACACCCGGGTGATCTCGTCCCAGCTAACTCGGTGGAAGGTAAGATGGCTGAGATTGGGTGGCCTGGTGCTGGCCCGAGACCCCCGCATGATAACGAGGTTGGAGAACTCTGGTGTTGGGAACAAGATCATCGAGGGCTGGTGGGGGGCACGGGGGAAGGAGATGTTATCCCCACTCACCCTGTGACCTCCATTATCCTACCTCCTGGCTGTGGCAGGCAGCAGCGGTGCAGGGAGAAGCAGTCTTGGCCAGCCCGCAGAGAACAGCCCTGCAGGGCAGCCCGCAGATCCCGCATGCTGGAGAAGGACCGGTCCCAGCCCTCCAGTGTAAAGGCCCCAGCCTGCAGCTCAATGGGGAACTTGCGTAGGCGCCAACTCTTGGCACTGGGTGCCTGGGGCATGTGGCAGAGGTGGGGAGGTGAGCAGGGGTCCAGGCAGGGAGTATAACCAGCCCCAACGCAGGACCCCCACCCCAAGCCCACCTGGTCACGCTGGGCCACCGTGAGGATGAGGCGGTTGAAGTGGCTGGTGCTCCAGTGGATGAGGTAGAGGCCGTCCTCCAGGCGCAGCTTGGCAAGCACGAAGGGCTCCCTGACGGGACAAGGTCAGCACTGTCAGAGCACTGGGGCGCTGCTGGGCCCACAGCTGGCAATTAGGACACATAAACCTGCCAAAGGGCACACTCCCAGCTGGGACAGATGTCCACACAGCTGCTTCTGTGACAACTCTGAGTCTGGACATAGGCACAGAAATAAAAGACTGTCACATAGCTAAAAAACAGAGACAGGGACAAGAACAGCTACATGCTCATGCGTGACAACTGCTAGACACAACTGCCAGCACGGTGACACAGACAGGAGACAGCCTGCGATGCTAGATGGGTGCACATCTGGTCACAGGCAGGCCGTGCCCAGGGCAGTGCACCGCACCATGAACAGTCCACAACACACTCAGCAGACAGCGACCATGGACTCAGCCGCTTACCCACTGCCATGAGGCAGCACAGGGGCTAATCCCAGATGGGAGGCGACAGCCATCAGCATAGACATGTGCTGCCTGGTGACGAAGTCACAGGCCCAAACGGCTACTTACACGGTGGCTCATAGGCTGCAACAGACTGTCTGTTGCCCTAAAAGTCACACGCTGAAAGCTAACCCCCAATGTGATGGTCTCAGGCGGGGGTGGAGGTGTGATTAGGTGGAGCCTATACAAGTAGGATTAGCACCCTTCTAAAGAGGACACAGAGCTTTTCTGCCACTTTCGCCATGTGAGAAGATGCCCTCTGTGAACCAGGAAGTGCGCCCTCATCTGACAGCAGATGCTGGCCCACCGCCAGCACCTTGGACTTGGGACTTCCTGCCTCCAGAAGTGTGAGACCAACTGTTGTTCCTAACCCCCCAGTCCACAGGATTCTGTGATAGCAACTGGAATGAACTTAGCCACACACTGGGGTGGCGAGACCCCAGTACAGGCGGCACACACTGGTTGTGACGCAGCATAGCCATGGCCCTTGCGAGGGGAATGGCCACATTGCCCGCCCCCCACCCCCTCCGGGAAGAGACTAAGCTCAGAGCAGTCAGACACCTCAGACATACCCGGGGTCAGTCCCAGTGTCACAGGTATGACAATGGCCACCAGGGCACAGGGCCAATGACCAGTCACAAACCCTGGCCTGCTGGCTTAGAGGGCGGCCATAAGCACACCCGACGACCACATAAGCACTAATGCCTGAAATTCTCAGCCTCAGAAGTGGAAGCAGAATTGCTCAGACAGTGACCTAAAATTACCAAGACAGACATATCCCTGCAGGGGTGTAAGCCCTGACACAACCAACAGCCATCGGTGTGTATGTAACACACAGTCCCACAAAAAACACCTGAGTGTCACATAGGAAAACATGTCATGACAATCTTGAATGATCACCGGAGCAGTGACACAGCTGCATGTCACACAGGCTGCTAAACATCCAGGCATGCGTGGTGACAATCCCAAACCCACGCAGGCTCACCATGACTCACCACCCATCCCACCGCAGGTCCCTCCCCTCTCCTTAGTCCATGGTGAGCACACTTGCTCACATGCATACACACAGGCAGTGGTGCTTCAACACACGTGCACACACATGAACACAAATGTACTCACACATGCACACACTTGATGGACGCCTGCACAATGGGGTATAAGTGAATACCCACACACATACAAGCACATACATGTAGGCAAATAGGCTCACACTCACACATTTACACTAGAGTATGTACATACATGAGCTCACACATGCACACACACACCTGCCCATGCTTCACACAGGCAAACACACAGGCACACTATGACTTGGGTGCCTGCACATACCTGTGCATTCACACACATAGGTGAACACCCACAGACTCACATGCCAAGACACAATGCGGTACACACAGGTGAAAATGCATGCACACACATGCACTTCACACATACGTAAGACAGAAATCACACACCTTATTCAAGCCCCACTAACCCTCAAAGAGTTCAAGGCCTAGTTGGCAGCTGCTGCCCCCACCACCCAAACCACCTGCCCCCCAACCCGGCACTCACAGCAGGGGTCCGTGGATACCCTCCTGGATGCTCATCACGAGCCGAGGGGGAGCCACTTCGTGGCACAGGTAATGGCTTGAGTCAGCTACCAGGCGGAAATAACCATCTACCAGCGACACCAAGGACAGGGCGGCAGCCCGGGAAGATAGGGCCAACTCCTGAGGGTCAGAGGGATGTCAGGCAGGTACTGCTGGCAAAGGCACCCCTCAGTTGGGCCCTCAGTCCCGGAGTCCCACCAAGAACTTGTCCTGGCAGTGGATGCTGACGTGGCATTCTTTCAGCACCATGTGGGTAATGTCTCGGAAGTCACAGAAGTAGGTCCACTGTGCCTCCCATGGCTTGTCTGCTGGCTGGTTGCTCCCCTCTTGGGCCTTAGCTTTCTTTCCAGCTAGGCCAGCAGGACGATTCCTGACACTGCCGCTGGGACCCTGGAAACCCAGCACATGGGGCAGGTGTATGGAGCAGGGCTATGCCAGGTTAGTCCCCTCCATATTCCCCTAGGGACAGGCAGCATCTGGAGGCACCCAGATAGCTCCCTTGTGCCAGTGTTACAGACAGGACAGAGGACCCACCTCCAACAGATACACAAACTAGAAGTCAGAATCTTGGTGAGGGCAGAAAAGAGAACCCTAACTCTCTTACCCCCTAGATGCCAGAAAAGAGGTTCTCAGAGGTGCAGATCCCAGAAATCAGATTCCCAGGTGGATGATCCCAAGAAACAGATGCCAGAGGACAGACAGACACATCCCAGAGCCATGTGGAGAGACAGCTTACCACGGCCACCCTCAGAGGCCAAGGGCAACGTTGAGCAGGAGCCCTCCACCCTCACCCTACCTGGACCCTCAGATGGAAGCTCACCACCGCTGGTAATGGCCGCCACTGGATGCCGCCAGTGCCGGTCACTAGCACCTCGTGGGTGGGGGGTCTGGCAGCAGATACTGGTGCAGGCTCTGGAAAGGCCTGCCCACTGTCCCGAATGTAGCAGGGTGCTCCCACAGCCTGGGTCCGTAGCTCCAGCTGGCACACTGGCACGCGCTCTGTGCCGAAGCGGGGTGCCAAGCACTCAAGCGTGGCGAGGTACTTGACCATGACGACCTGCTGCGAGAGGCAGCCTGGCTGGAAGTCCCTCAGGAACCGGTGGAAGATGTTCCGCAGGCGCAGCCTCGTCAACGCACTGTACTGTCGGATCTGCCGCCGGAAGGAACGCGGGATGCAGTCCTTGAAACTGGGGACCAGGAGGGGTTGTCAGGGGACTGGGTGGCAGGTCTGGCTTGGTGGCAGTAGCTTGACCTCTCTGAACCTCTGCTGCCTTATCGAAAAAACAGGCTCTCATGAAGATGGAAAGAAGACGGTAAAGGGCCAGCAGCAGGAAGCCAGGTGGTAGTGGATCCCAGACACAGACCTCTGGGGACTACTGGGCTAAAATTCTAGCTCTGGGCAACTTCTTTATAGTCTAAAGAGCTATCTTATCCTCTGTAAAGTGGAATCAAACAGCAGCCACCCACGGGGCTGAGGAGAGAAATCATGACTACCAACTGGCATGTAACAAGCACTGCAAATGTCAGGTATTATTATTATGGGAGAAGTCATTTTGCTTTTTTTTTCCTTGCGTAGAAGAACTGGGGTGTAGGCCAGAGGTGCGGGGTAAGAGGATTCACCAGAGACAGAGTGGGCAGCAGAACAGGTGGAGTATCTAAAATACACTGCTGAGGGCAGCAGCGGGCAAGGCAGGAGAGGTCTGCTGCGCCGTATGCTCGAACTCAGGTCATAGGTGTGAGTGCTGAGACTTAACTCCTAGGCCACCAGGGAGGCCCCAAGTCATTTTGCTTTTATCATTAACACTATTATTAGCAATACAAGGCACAGATACAGGAGGTCCCTCTGTTGATCACAAAGCCCCACCTGCTATCCAGTTGCCCTCCATCACCTGCCTTGTACCCATCCACCTAGATCACAATTTTACGAGTGCAGGTCTCTGCTTCCCACCCTGGACCAGGTGGATCCTAAAGCTTGAGGTTCTAGACTGTCCCCACTTGCCCAGTCAATTCCTATACTTGGGCAATTGCGTTCCAAGTTCAGTTCCTCTTGAGACAAGCCTTTGCCACTTTCTCTCTCTGGACCTTTGTATAAGCTGTTTCCTAGGCCTAGAATGCTTTGCCAATGCAAAATCTGTATCTGGATAAAGTTGACTTAACTCTCAAGTCTTAGCAGAAATGTCTCTGATCTCTGGGCTAGACAGGATAACTCCTCTGGGCTTCCCAGTGTCCTGGTTTCACTGTCACAGTCCTAGTCCTCCAGAGTGACAAAAACAGTGTTAGAAAAATGTGCTTTATGAACAACCTCTAGGGCCTCCCTGGTAGCACAAGGGGTTTAAGTCTCATTACTGTGAAGCAATCAGCAGCCACTGCAACATAAGTTCGATCCCTGGCCAGGGAGCTAACCCACATGGCAGAGTAGATTTCTTCTGTCTTGCTCGCTGCTACCCTCTGCAGTGTATTTCAGTCAGTCTGCCTCTTCTGCTCCCTACTCTGTCTCTGGTGAATCCTCTCACCCCCGCCACCACCACACCTCTGGCCTACACCCCAGCTCTTGTATGCATAAATCTTAAAATAAATAAATAAATAAATAAATAAATAAATCTTAAAAAAAAAAAAGAACCACCTCTGAAAAATCCAGCCCTTTTGCTACCTCCTCCACTGCAGTAGAGGTGAGCATAGCTGGCTCCCAACAACCTGATTCCTGCCTTTTCCCTTCTCTTGAATTCTAAGTTCTCCAGGCCAATGGGCTTTGCGGAGCTGCTTAGCCTCCACCATTCTGTTTTAACCTCTTCCCCTATCACCTCTGGCTCACTCTGCTTCAGCCATACTCCCCCCGAATATCAGGAATAGTCCAGTCTCAGGTATTTGCACCTACTGTTCTCTGTTTATAAAATGCTCTTCTCAGGCCTCTCCGGTGGCACAATGGGTTAAGTCACAGCACTATGAAGCTATCAGCAGCCACTGCAGCAAGAGTTCAATCCCCTGCCAGGGAGCTTCCCACATGGTGCAGCAGACCTCTCCTGTCTGCTCCCCTCAACAGTGCATTTCAGTCAGTCCTCCTGTTCTGCTCCCCATTCTGTCTCTGGTGAATCCTCTCACCTCCCCACACCCCTGGCCTAATCCCAGTTCTTGTATGCATAAATAAATAATTTTTTTTAAATGCTCTTCTCCCATATGCCCAAATGGCTCCCTCCTTCACATCTTTGACTTTGAATGTCAGTTTCTCAGTGAAAAGTCAACTCCTCAACTACCTAGTTCTAAATTGTATAGCCCTCAATCCCTAATGCTTCCCCTTTTACTGCTTAACTAATCCCCACTCATCATCATCTAAATTTTCCTTTTGTATTTTGTTTATTGGCTATCTCCTTCACTAGCAGTGAGCTTCAGGAAGGTGGGAATTTTTGTGTGACTTGTTCACTGTTCAGTCCTCAACACCCAGAACTAGTACCAGTATACAGTAAGTGCTCAATAAATGTTTGTTGAAGGCAAAGGAATATGCAAGGTCTACCCTGGGCCCCAGGTGCCCAGGGGATTTCTACCCATCCATGGGGTATCCCTGCCCCATTCCCAGACACCTGATCTTCTTCGCCACTTCCTCCAGGGGGACACCGCGGCAGAGGGAAAGGTGGCACAGGTGCAGAAAGGCCATGCCCAGACTCTCATTCTTAAAGTGGTGGATCTCCTCCTCATTCAACAGCTCCTCCAGCGATACCACGTCATTCACAAACTCGTGCTTGCCCTGGGAAGGGGAAATTGGGCAAGAAGGGAGGCACAAGAATCTGCTCACTTCCCAGCTTCTGGACACTTTGGGCAGGGAAGGGGCCCCTAAATTCTGGAAAGGCCAAGCATGTATGCCTCCACTGCCAAACCTATGACTATGGCAGACATGACTGACTAATCAATCATGCACTCTTTCCCATGTAACCCTAAGAGTATTAAAACTTTTGGTTCAGGTACCCAAAGGATACCACATGACATGAATTGAAACCTATTGGCTATACTGAATCAGAGAGAGAAGTGGGGACTCCTGAAATGCCCATAAGCCCTATAGAAATAATATTCCTTCCCAGCCCTGTTCCTACCTGCTCAAAGAGATATTCAAAGGAGGCTGAGTCCAGGAGTTGTACCCCCTGCTCTGCCTGTTCTGAGGAAACCTCGGTCTCTGGGAGCCCACAACGGTACACAGTTGGCTCCTGAGGATTCATGCCATGCCAGTTCCGGAAATAAAACCTGCAGGAAGGGGACCAGGCACAGCTGGTGCTTGGCATAGACTCAGAACAACTCCAGGACAACAGGGAAGGAAAGGTGGCAGGGAGGCAGCCAGCACTAAAGGGGACAAACCTGCCATGGGGCCTTCACGTACCTCATACGGAAATACAACATTAGGCTCCTGTCTCTAGAGGCCTGCAGTATGTGGTTTGGGGGCAACCAGACTTGGGCTTGGGCATCAAAGAGGGCAAAGAGATTAAAGCAGGGTGGAGAGATGCCTGGAAAGAGAAGAAAATGAGTCAGTAGTTCATATCTGCTGCCATTCACCCTGTGGATCCCCAAACCTGCTATCTCCTTTCCTAGGCCCTCAAGTGCTCCTTCCCTGCTAACTGAGGACAATGCAATATCTTGACCATGCCTCATAGGAAGACTCTATTTCCTAGCCTGGGAGCATTGGACTGGTTTCTGGCCAATAGCATGTTAGCAAAATGGATGTGCATTCTTCCTGGCCTAGAAATAAATCCTCTTGCCATCCTCCTTGTCCAAAGATTACTGGCGGCCCCTTGTACCAGTAGCAAAGCTACAAGATAGCAGTGAACCATTAGACCTGCATTAAATTTCAAGTAAACCTTGATTGTTAACCCAAGAAAATTGGAGGAGGCTGCTTGTTACAATAGCAAAATCTATTTTAGATTAACACAACTCTACAAAGTGCTGGCCTTTTGCCTAGTTTCTTCCTAAGTTCCAGATCCAAAGAAATATTCAACAGGCCCCTTAATGTGCCCAGTTCCAAACAGATCCCTGGATCTGTCCCTCTTCTGCTCTGTTCTTTAGGCCATAAACTTAGCCTTTGTCCTCAACTCCTCCCACCCTCTCCACATCAGATACGGCAGCACGTTTTCCTGCATCTCTGGGATTTACCCACTTCTTTCAAAGCCCAGCCCCAGCCAACCTCAAGACTGACTACCATTCCCCACAATGGCTACTCAAGGAATTCTTTTTATATACATCATTTTAAAATGTTATCTAAAATAGTTGATTCAGAATAATTTATAATCACCAAAAATATAAGTCAACAAATAAAGAAATAAAAACTAGGTATGTACAATTGACTCTCCTGCTTATAATCGCCTCCCACAAAAAAGTAACCAACCACACTCCTGAACTGATGTTTATCATTTTCATATTCTCTATGATCTAGTCTTGAATATTATAAACTCTAAATGCAGTGTTATATTATAGGTGTCCTTCTGCAATTTGCTTTTTTTAGGCTATAGGTTTTAAAGCTCACATGATGATGTGTAATTTCAACTCATTTTTCTTGGCTATATAATATTCCAATGCCAGGCCATACTACAACTTATTTGTGCACTGTTTTGTAGAGGGTCTTTGAGATAATCTCCTACTTCTAAGAAAAATGAGGCAGCTCTGAATATCTTCCGGAACACCTAAGCTATATACAGATGGTCTCTTGACTCAAAATGGTTCCACTTATAAGTTTTCCACTTTATAATCCTTTCTCGTGACGCTGGGTAGCGGCTGTGAGTCACAGCTCCTAATAAGTCATATGGTCATGGGCCTCCCTGGAGGCACAATGGGTTTAGCACAGCACTATGAAGCTGTCCAGAGCCACTGGAGCATGAGTTCGATCCCCCGGCCAGAGAGATTCCCACATGTTGCAGCAGACCTCTCCTGCCTCGCCTGCGGCTCCCATCAGCAATGTATTTCCATCCATCTGCCTGTTCTGTGCCCCACTCTGTCTCTGGTGAACCCTCTCATCACCACACACCTCTGGCCTGCACCCCAGCTTGTATGCATAAATAAATAAATCTTTAAAAAAAATAAGTCACATGGTCATGAGGGCAGATATTTATAAAGCGTATTGAATACGAGTGGTTTTGGGGCATTTTATTTTGTGTTTCACAAATGCCCTCCTGTGTCTGAGATATTCAACACTTTATTATAAAACAGGCTTTCTGTTAAATGGTTTTGCTCAACTGTAGGCTAATACAAGTGTTCTGAGCAGATTTAAGGTAGACTAGGTTAACTAAGCCATGCTGTTCAGTAAGTTAGGTGCATTACATGCAATTTTGACTTAAAATATTTTCAACTTACAATGGATGTATTTGTCAATCATAAACTGAGGAAGATCTCTATCGGTAAAGTGGAATCTAGGAGTGGAATTGTAGGGTTTCTGGGAATGTAAGTTTCAACTGTGTTAGATGATGACAAATTGTTCTCCAAACTCAACACTGCCTCCCACAGAAGGAGAAAGCCTCCCTGTAAGACAACTTCCTGAACAACCAATCTGACTGTTCCACTCTCTGGCTTAAACCTTCCATGGCTCCCCATTGACTCCCTGAGAAAGTTCAACCCTCAACACAGTTATGCTGGTTTTTTGGGTATTTTTTTTTCATTCCCATTTCCTCTTCCACATGCTTGCAGTCACTATTAAGATCTTTTGCTTTCTCAAACAGATTCAGTTCTCTGTTTCCTCTGCTGGGCATGTTTCCCATCATCCAGCATACCCATATAAGTTTTTTTTAAGAACCCATCAGTGATCTTAAAGAAGGTGTTGTAGAATCCATCCAATTAGATGTGAGGAAGGAGGCTTGAGAGGATTTCTAAAAGAAGGGGCATGTAAGTGAAGTCCCCTTGAGGAACCCTCCTCCTCTAGCAGAAGAAATTACACTTCACAGCACATTTACTTCAGGCTCTCGCAGCCATCCCACAGTTCTCTACTTTGCTCAGGAGAAAGTCTAAACTCTGCACTCTTCCCTCTGGCATTTAAGGTATTCTAAGATCTGGCCCAGCTGACTCCTCCCCTATTGTGCCCCAACTGGAGGTCACCTCTGCCCTGCTCCCACCTTACTCACCAGAGTCAGTTGTCCCACAGCAGCCAGAGACACCTGAGTGTAGTCATGTCCCTCCTCTGCTCAGTCTTCTGTTGCTCCCACCCACTTGGAGTGAAATCCAAAGACCTCCCTGAGGCGCACAGGTCCTGCATGACTCATACCATTACTTCCTGCCCTGTGTCTCCCCTTCACTCCTTCTGCTCCAGTCACTGGCCTCCTCAATATTATTGGAAAATTCCCAGCTCAGGGCCTTTGCACTTGCCAGTCCCTCTTACTGGTACCATCTTCTCCCAGAGATCCCCATGGTTCCCCCCTTCTCTCAAGTTCTTCATTTTTCTCCATCATGTATCTCCATCCTCCCATAGAGTTTTCTTATTTATTATGTTTCTTGCTGATTTCCCAATGAGAATATTAGCTAAACAAAGGGAGCAATTAGGGAACAGCACACAGTAGGTGTTCAGTCAGTGTTTGCTAAGTGAACGGCAGTGGGTGATGAATGGATGGATGGGCTCAGTGTCTGACAGTACCTCTAACCCCACCAATGGACTCACCAACTTTGTGTGCGATGTGGATGCAAATCTCCTCTGCCGTCAGGGTGTCCTCGCTGAAGATGACCCAGGGGTCACCGCCACCAGGGCCAGCCCAGTGCAGAAGCACTTTCAAGCCTCCTCTGGTGGTGGCCAAGGGCTGAGCTCCATCCCTGTCTGGCTTGCTGGCCTTGCTGATGGCCCCCCACTGGCACAGAGGCATGTTCTTGTCAGCTGGCGTGGCTAGGAAGGGACAGCCCAAGCATGAGTCCCCAGGTTGCAGCCTGGAGGCCACATTTAGCACCTCAATCCTCCACCTGTCCAGACAGAGGCCTGAGGAACAGATTCTAGATGCCTATCACTGTGCAATGTTAGGTACCAATACCCCTCCCTGAGCCTCAATTTCCACATCTGTTTGATGGAGTTGGGGTATGATCCTCATCTGTTAGGTGTATCAAAATTACAACCCTGAGCCCCTTAATTTGATAAATTGGCACCAAAATAAAAGTCTGTTTTGAACGCACCTTCCCAAAATAATCAGACAGAAAGGTACCTGGGGACAGATCCTGCCCCCTGTGTCAACCCAGGCAATTCACTTAGCCATGCTGAGCCTGTTTTCCCACTTGGAAAATGGGGATGCTGAGGGTGTTCCTGTTCAAAGATGGTCGGAATGTTTCAAGGCAGCTCTGCATGTTGCGGGTTAGGCCCAGAACTTGATATAGGCATAAAAAAATGACAAAAAAAGAATAAAATCATTATTAGTGGTTTCATCATCCTGATCATTTTTCTCCTTCAGACTAAAATACATACCTTGCACATCCAACCCCATGAGGGACCCCTAACCCTACTGAACCCCCAGTCTAGGAGGGATTGTGTTCAGCTCTTTCTCCCCAGTGCAGCTCCAGGACTTTTCAAAAGCCAATTCCCCAGGTCAGACCTCCAGAGGTTTCCCATGTCTCCAAGGGAGGGCTGTGAGAGACTCCCAGATGTTACTGGCTTAAAACAGAGAGAAGAAAAGGAGAATGTTGTAATAGCACACTACGGATTCCTCAGGAATCAGTTCCTCTAAGTCTGCTCCTCATCTGGAAAATGGGAATATAACAGTCTCTCCCTTAAAACGTTTGTTGGGAGAATTCAATGATACGAGAAAAGGAAAAGGGTCTGGGCATGGCCCGGCACGCAGGAAGCGTTTGCTAAGTATTCACTGTTACTACCTACTGAAGTTTGAGATAAGAGTATAGAAGTGCGTCTTTGGGTGCCCATCTCTTCCTTTCTCGTCCCCACTGGCAGACCCAGCTCTGAAGATGGGGTCAGGGTAAGTCTGCATACAAGGAAGCCAGCCAGCAAGCAAGCAAGCGCACACACACGCACACGCACACACACTCACCCACCATCCGCACCCACCCAAACTGCCAAAGCCACATGGCAGCTGCAGGAACCGCGGTGTGTACCCACAGGGAATAGACCAGTGCCGAGGCAGCGGGCGGTTCCATCCACCTTCTGACAAGCACAGATACTCTTGGCGCCTCCAACCGGCCCCACCTTTCCGAATGACCTCCCGGCCGCGCCCCTTCAGTTCCGGACTCCAGACTTACGCTTTCTGCGGGACTACCACCCCAAGTCCGGACCCAGGTTCTGGCTCGCGGAGCAGCAGCCGAGCAATCGCCGCAGAGACACCTCCCTGCCCAGGAGGTCGTCTGAAACGCGCGCGCCCATTGGTCGCCTGCCTGACGGTTGAACGTAATTATTAGTCCTTTCTCTGCAACAGCGCCGCTCCTGTTGGTCCCGGCTTTCATCCTTTGCTCAACCACTATTGGCTGAGTCGGCTACCGGATGCTCTACAGTATCAACGATTGGCTGCCATGAGGTGGGTGGAGACACGGAAAGGTGATTCCTACAAGGCGGCGGGGAGGTGGTCTTCGCCCAGTGCTAAACTAATCTAAGTGACCTACGCTCGCTGTCGGTAGGTCAAGCCAAGCTTCGGGGTCTGACTCTGGTGCACAGCCCCTAGTTCTTACCCCTACGATACGACTCCCCATTCCATCCTGCCGCTCTTGTCTCTTTTCTCCCTGGCCAACTCCACTTGGCTGGCAGAGACCCTCTGTCTTCTGGCGGCATTTCCAGCCTGCTCACATCTCTTTCCTGATCACCTGCAGCTCTGTCCTCAGAGGCCCCCTTGCTGTCAAGGTGGCAGATTGCACGTTTCACCTGATCTGAGTTTTAATCCCCATACAGCAAGTTGCTTCCTTTTACGTAGAGGGCTGAGTCCCAAGGCAACTTGGGGTTAATTAGGCAGTTTCAGGGATAGTGCAGGCGGGGACTTAAGAGATAGAAAAAGACAGTAAATTCTAGTTGCTAACCAAAATATACTCCGAGGACAAGGAAAGAAGATTCTAAGTGCGAACCAGACATACTCCAGAGATGAGTTCAGAGGTCCAGGAAGGCTAATGGGGGCAGTAAATTTTAGGGCTAAAACTTAAGGCTAATTGGGACAGTAAATATTAGCAGACCTTGGACAGGGGAGGTAAAAAGAGAAACTCTAAGATAGGAGATGGGAAAATGGGCACATCTACCTGGAGGAGTATAGCCACTAGAAGAGCCAATCACAAAGCAGGATTGTCGTGCCTGCAAGGCACCAGGCAGGTTCCCTAAGACCAGGTCAAGGATGAGTCATTATGTAAGTTATTCTCTCACTCTCTCTCTTTCTCTTTCCTCTCCTCCCTCCCGCTCTTGTTCAAGTGTTACTGAGAACTCATTGACACACATTCCTGTATAAACTTACAGTGTGGAGTGCGCTGGTTTCATATACATGTATTGTGAAATAATTACTACAGTAAGTTTCACTAGCATCCTTCTTATATTTATCCTTGATCTCTCTTAGCAAGAATCTTGTTAGGCTACTTTAACCAGAATCCTCCTGTGCTTTATGGCTCCTCTTAGTAATTTCCCATCATGGACACCTCCTCTCTGCTCTTTTACTTTCTTTCTTTTTTTTTTTTAAGATTTATTTATGCATACAAGCTGGGGTACAGGCCAGAGGCATGGGGTGGTGAGAGGGTTCACCAGAGACAGAGTGGGGAGCAGAACAGGCAGATGGACAGAAACACACTGCTGAGGGGAGCAGCGGGCGAGGCAGGAGAGGTCTGCCACGCCATGTGGGAATCTCCCCGGCCGAGCGTCGAACTCGTGTCGCCCCTGCCAGCAGCGCGCCACTGGGGAGGCCTGCTCTTTTACTTTCCATCTGTCTTTGCTGTGTTCAGAGTTGAACCAATTTTCTCTCCCCTATTGGATTCCCCCTGTTTCAATAGTCCTAAATAAAGTTTTCTTTACATTTTGACAAGATTCAGAATAGTTTTTTCTTTAACGAAGGTTGGGTAACTTTCTCAGTTAACAAACACAAAATACCTGAAAGAGCTAGGTTTATTTATGGAGTTGAAACTGTTAGCTGAAGAACCTAGGGGTACCCTAAGACCCCCAAACTTGCATGCGCTAAAGGGTTTCTGCCATGTGCTGCATAAAGGCAAAACAGACTCTTAGATTGAAAGGTCTTTAATACAATGGAATTGGTGGGCAAAAAGAGAGAAGAAAGGATAATAGTTTCCCAACAAAACACCTAAAGCTACCCATCTCCATGTGGGTAAATATCCAGCCAAATAGGGTCTGCATGAAGTGAAACGGGGCTACTGAAGCCTGAAAGCTGGCCACAAGTCTAAGGCATCTTCTGGTGGGGAACCACAGGAAATGGGCAAAAGTGACCAGGCAAGCCTGGGATAAAGGAGTAAAATCAAAGTACAAATCAAGATAACAACTGCCATGATCAGCTTCCCCATGTGTCTCTCACCTACGTGTCTCATTCTAAGTGTCTCTACAAGTCTTGACCCCTCTTATCTCCTCCAGGTTTTCAAGTTTCACCAAGTTTCACTGGTGCATGTTCAAAGCTGAGAAGCAAGTGGGCCCCTTTTCATCACATGTCTTTCTGCTCCAAGTGTCTCCTCTTGTATCTCCCTTTCTTGGGTCTCTTCTGTGTCTCAAGCTGTCCCTCACTGCTCAGCTCCACCCCTATTAGGTGGGGAGGGAGCATGGAACCTCCCCTTTTCATGGAGAAATCTCTGTGACAAAGCCCATAAATGCTATGGCCATGGGCAAGTGGCTTCTCCTTGCTGAGAAACTGTGGGGAAACACTGACTCTTGCTCAGCACAGCTATGGAGATTGAGTGTGAGGTTGAAGATGGAGATTTAACCTGGCCCCTGGTGGGTAATGAATTCGGAAACTGGGGATGGGAAATCAACATGACTCATCCTAAGAAGGGAATATGAGGCTGGGGGGCATTTAAATATGAGGCTCTGTACCAGTGTGGAGAAATCTCCATAGTGTCTATATATTTCATAATAAAGGAAAGGAATAAAAAATGTATTATATTTCTTTGAGCTTGCTCAACCCACTTATGGAAGAACTCAAGAGAAAAAAGAAATATTGGTCAGAACTCTTAGGGCCCCCTTGACTTCTCCATTTCTCTCTCACACACCTCTCTTTTGTCTGCAAACTCTGCCAGAGCCTCACCCTTCCTGTTGCAGTCCTCATCACCAGCAGCCTGAGAAACCCAGCTGTTTCTGTCCTGCTTCTAGAGTCTTGTCTTTGCCTCTCCCCCAACAGTTTTTCATTCCTACGTGGCCTAGAGGGTGCCTGTGAACACCAGAGTCAGGCCTTGTTCTTCCTCTGCTCAGAACCCTCCTCTGTTCCCATCTCCCTCAGAAGAAAGTCCAACACTTCTCCATGGCCACAGGCCCCGTATGACCTACCCTGTCATATCCTTCTCACCTCCTCCCAGTCCCCCCTCACTCACTGCTTCAGCCATAAGGGCCTCCTTGATAGTCCTTAACACACCAGGCACAGTCTGGCACTGACTGTTCCCTCTGCCTGGAGTAGACTTCCTCAAATTTTTGTATGGCTCTTCCCACACTTTACTTAGCTCTGAATCACCTCAAACAAAAGCAATTAATTATTTTGACAACTGTTGTGCCAGCCTACTGTGCCAGTCTGGCACCAATGCAGGTTCCCTATGATGCAGAAGGGCAAGAACGAGTCCTAGAGCCCTTGGTGGCTTTGGCAGGCTTTTATTCATCTTCCTTGTGAGGCAGCCAGGTGCAGGGCAGGTAGGGTAGCAGGGGGGCCAGGAGGCTAGCAGGCCTCCTACCCTCCAGTAAATCTTCATTTTCTCTTCACTTTCTCAGGGTTCTCTGCTGCTGCCGCTCTGCTTCCTGCCGCTTCTCTCACGCTGCTCTCTCCGCTGCTGCTGTGCTCTTCTTCCTCCTGCTCTCTGTGTCTCTGCCTCGTGCATGCTGATGCTACGCCACGCTACACCACGGCTACGCCACACCTCGCCCTTCTTCAGGATCCAGCCATCAGGCACGCGCGTAGGCCTACAGAGGCCCATCACCAAGGGGATAGGCAGAAAACCCCGATGACTCTTCCACCTACCCTACCACACCAAATGGAATTTATTCAGAAATAAAAGAGGAGGGGACAGATTGGATAATGTGTTCATGGAGAGAGACATGTACACTTCCCCCGAGTTCTTGTCTCACAACACCCTCTGAGGGACCTCCCCTGATTTCCACTGGAGGGGAAAACAGTGGGAGATGCAGGGTATGTTGGGCCCTGTAATTTGCTGCTTTAGGTGTGTGTAGGCACTCTGTTTCAAGCCTCCCGATCTCATTTAAATAGGGTTCTGAATATTAATGTTCATAATCTTCAAATACTAAATTACTGTTTTGTGTGCATTACAATTTTATAAAAATATATGACACTATATATGACCTCCCACCACTTGATTCTGTTTACTCATGACAAATTTTTGAACTTCATCCAGGTTGATGAAAGAAGCTCTAGAAGAGGCCTTTTCTCCACAGTATCATATTCCGACTGTACAAATGGATAGCTCAAAACTTGACTGTCCATTCTCCTGTCCAAGACCTTTAAGTGGTGTCCATTGTTGTTGCAAATGTTAGAGGAATGGTGAGGAGCCACCTCCAAGCCACTGGGCTACTCTCATAGCCAAGGTGGAGTTTCTTGGACTGAAACCCCTGCCTTTAAACAGAGGCTGTTGGGGAGCCAGGGGCAGAGTTGAGCAGCCACATTGACCTTAAAACAGGAACACAGGCATGCTCTGTTTCTTTTCTGACTGACTTCCAACTGCACCCTGGTCTCTGCTGGCTGATGCCATCTGCGGGTAGCACACACTGTACCTGGTGGCATGCCAGCCAATAAATTTCCTTCTCCTTTTCTCTCTTAGCTCTCCCCTTTTCTCACTCCCTATGCAAAAAAATTCTTTTCATTTTCTCTGTGTGTTCTGCATTCTTAAGCACACATGTAAGGATTCATCAACCAGGTCATCCCCAGGCCTCCGGGGTTTGTCCTGTTTCACAAGAAATATTCTAGAGAACATATGAGCTCAGGTTTTTTTGTTGTGTGGTAGCCTGAACAGAAATCTTTATCTTTATGGATCGAGGTGATCTGGTCCAAAGCCTGAATGTATGGGTCAGAATTGTCTAGAATTTCAAGGCACAATCCTAAGGGTCTCTTAGGTGATCTCTTGTGAAGGCACTGACTAGGTCCCTGAGGTTTGGAACAAGGCAGACACAGATGAGCTCGAGACCTTTGAGCCCATAAATAATAAATACCTTTGTCTGATGTGTTAAAAAAAAAAAAGTTTGGGGCCTCCCTGGTGGCACAGCGGTTAAACGCTGCGCTGTGGAGCTGTCGGCAACGATGAGAGTTTGACGCCCGGCCGGGGAGAATCCCACGTGGTGCGGCAGACCTCTCCTGCCTCGCCCGCTGCTCCCCTCAGCAGTGTATTTCTGATCTTCCTGTTCTGCTACCCACTCTGTCCCTGGTGAACCCTCTCGCTGCCCCACGCCTCTGGCCTGTACCCCAGCTTGTATGTATAAATAAATAAAATCTTTAAAAAAAAAAAAAGTTTGGGACTTCCCTGGTGGTGCAATGGGTTAAGCGCAGCACTATGAAGCTGTCCAGAGCCACTGATCCCCGGCCAGGGAGATTCCCACATGGCCCAGCAGACCTCTCCTGCCTCACCTGCTGCTCCCCTCAGCAGTGTACTTCAGTTGATCTGCCTGTTCTGCTCCCCACTCTGTCTCTGGCGAATCCTCTCACCACGCCACACCTCTAGCCTACACCCCAGCTTGTATGCCATAAATAAATAAATATTTTTTTAAAAAAAGTTCAACTAAGTACACTTAAAAGATCTTATTGACTTTTTACGAGGATTCACGAATCTGGTCACACACCCTGTCTAGCAGACAGAAAGGAGCACAGAGTTGCAGAAAGGACCAGGAAACAGGAAGTTAAATAGGCAAAAACCAGACTGGTTATGGCAAGATAACTTTTCTTTAGGGTCTACCAGGCAGATTACCTCACTATCCCTGACCAGGTAGTTCCTTATTGACTGGTTTTGAAGGAGGGCCCTGAATCAATGCCCCTCAGGGGCATCGGGCACAGTTTGCTTCTGGTCCCACTGAATTCCTCGGAGCTCTCCAGCCCAGGATCCTGGCTCTGACCTCAGTGCATGTCCGGTCTGGGTAAGAGGTAGGCTTTTCCCTTTTATATCGGGCTCCAGGATATTGGAAATGGGCTTGAGAATGGACCAATTTGATTGGAGTTTAACCAGCACCAATCGAACAGCTGGGATTGGAGCCCTCCCCCTAACCTTTTTGGCAGTTGTATAAATATAAATATGGTGCAGTTTCCCATCCACCTCCTTTTTGGCAGTTATGCAAATATAGGATTGAAAAAAACTTCCAGAAATCTGACTGGCACTCCCATGGGTACCAATCAACTAAAAGGACCAATCAGGCTTGAAAGGTGGGCACCCAGGAGATTTTTTTTTAAAGATTTATTTATTTATGCATACAAGCTGGGGTTCAGGCCAGAGATGCGGGGTGGTGACAGGATTCACCAGGCACAGAGTGGTGATCAGAACAGGCAGATCGACTGTAGTACACTGCCGAGGGGAGCAGAGGGCGAGGCAGGAGAGGCCTGCTGTGCCATGTGGGAAGCTCCCTGGTTGGGTACCAAACTCGTGCTGTGGTGGCTCTGGACAGCTTCACAGTGCTGCACTTAACCCGTTGTGCCACCAGAGAGGCCCACCCAGAGATTATTTAAGCCACAGTCCAGTGAGCTTGCTGTGGGGTACGCTTATGAAGCTTGGAAAAGGACTTGAAGAGGCAGTTGGAGAAGCAGTGAGATTCATCCAGAAGACCTTCATTGAGCTATAACACTGAACCCTGTCCTCAGCACCACCCCTTCACAGACCTGACTTCCCGACTCTGCCTCTAACATCACTTGCTGAATGACACCATTGGCCCTGTGCTAGGTGTCCCTAAAAGACCTGGTTGCTATTGGCTTTATACCCAGCATTTCTGAGAGCTATAACACTGGTCCCTACCTCAGACACATCCACCCCAACCTCTGGTGCTGCTGCCTTTGGTGTTGTCTGGTCCAGCGCTGCCTGGCCCAGCCTTCAGATTTTGCTGTTGCTGACTGCTGTGGTGCCGCCTCTTTTGAGAATTTCGAGATCTTTGTGATCTTTAAACCATTGCTACTGCCTCTGACCTTGCCTCTCCTTTCTCCCAACTTCTCTCTCAGCTCTCTCTCTCCTTTGTAAATAAACCCTATTGTAGTTGAACCCTGAGCCTGAATGGTCTTGCAGTTGAGTGCACAGGTGAAAACATGTCCCCGACCTTGACACTGTCCTTTGACTTGTTTGCACTGCTCAGCAGTTTAAGGTTGCCTTTATTGGAGAGACCAAAACTTTAATTGGTTTGGTCTGGTCTCAGTTTGAGCCTTAGCCTGAGTCACTCCATTTTAGACCTATAGTCTTGTTTTTAACAGACAGAATTGGCCTTTCCATGTGTGATATTGTGATCTACAAAGAAATATGGATATGTGGTAACATACATCTGGGAGGTATGAACCTATATCTCTAATTGCTATAAAGTGTTGTACACCAACATTACCTCAATAAAAAATACAATTTAAGAAAAAAGAAAAACACATTTTGTCTTCATCCCAGATTCTTGACATGGTTACTAGAACCCTTGGAACTTCCTGAGTGAAAGGGGGTGGTGGGGGAATGTTTTGTTCTTTTTGGGCTTAATCCCTGGTTCCTGACTCAGAGATCCTTTGTCCCAGGAATTTCCCCATGACTGGTTGCCAGGGAAATCCACCCTGATTGGAGGGTTGGAACTTTCAGCTCCAGCCCCTGACATCTGAGGAGGGGTAGGGAGAGGAGGTGGAGATTGAGTCCAATCAGCAAAAGCCAATGATTTATTCAATCGTACCAGAGGGATGGAGCTTCCAGAAAAACCCCAAACAATAGGATTCAGACAATTTTCAAGTTGGTGGACTCCAAACTCCACAGGTACTTCTCTCTACATATTTATCTGGCTTTTGACTGTATCCTTTATCATATCCTTTACAATAAACCGGTAAAAATTTTTCTAAGTTTTGTCTTTATAGCAAATTAATGAATCTGAGAAGGGGGTTGTGAGAAACACCTCAGATGTTCAGGGAACAAGCTGGGAATTGTGATTGGCATCTGAAGTGGGGATCAGTCTTATGGGACTGAGTCCTTAATCTATGAGATCTGTGCTAACTTGGGGGAATTACTGTCAGAACTGAATTGTGACAATTGTATGGTGAAGGACCGAATTGCACTTTTAGTGGTGACCTTAATATATATATATATATATATATATATATATATATATATATATATATATATATATATATATGCTGATTTTCCACGAGGCACACCTGAAATGTATATAATGCTGTAATGCAATATTGCTTCAATTAAAAAAATTAAACTGTAGAACATCCAGCTGTTATCCACAGAAAATTAGAAAATTGCTTGATGTGGAATAGCCCCACACTGAGTGTCAGAAGTCTTGCGAGCAGAGAAACGGTTTCTCCTTACTATGCATGAAATAACTTGCCACTAGGTCTTCTCAATTCTGAAGCAGTAAGCCCATCTCTGTCTCCTTCACCTGCTGTATTTTTCATTGCAGACTTTAGAACAAATTGACATTTCACTAGAAGTTTCTTTGAGCATTGATTGTATTGCCAGACTGCCATTCTAATGTCAGCTCCACAAAGGAGCAGTCTATTTGTCCCCTGTGTCCTCAGTTCCTGGAGTTGTGTGACTGGCACCCAGTAGGTACCAAAAAACTGGTGAAGAGAATGACCTGGGGAGTTGTTTGGGCCTGACGGCCGTCCTGCCTATTATGAAAGGGCTGGCCATGGCCTTCTGACCTCAGCTTCCTCTCTGACACCAGAAGTGTGGAAGCAGGAAGCTGAGGGCACCAGATTTTTCAACGTTCAGGCTAAGTAGGTGGGGCAACCTCTGCTGGGCACAGAGACTGAACCACAGCCAGATGGTCCTGGTGTTTACTATTGGGTCTGGTGACTACTATTCTAGGGGGACCAATAGGAAGTGTCAAATCAGATAAGTAGTAATATCAACTCTGGTAATAAGTCCAGTTATAACAATAATTTCTAATAGCTCACATTTTCCCAGTCTGAATACTCAACCTAGGGACTGGGTGTTTAGAATTCTCAGATTCTTTTAAAGTGGGACCAGCATGCTGCACTTGACAGCTAAAAGAAAAAAGAGGCCATGGAGACTGTTGGGAAGGTTTGCCACCAGGGCCAAAGACTTCCTTACTGAATTCTTACATCATAGCAAGGAGGTTCCAGGGCACCTCACCATCTTTTGGGATTTACCCAGGATGAAGGGAATTTCCAGACAGGGAAGTTTCTGAGTTAAAATTGGGACAGTCCTGGGAAAACTGGGCCCGCTGGTCACCTTGCCCCGGAGGGTTTTCAGGAAGAAGTAGAATTGGGGAATTTTCCAGATTCCATGAAGTCTACAAGGAGGGGCCTCCCCAGTGTTCCCATCAAACCAGGGAAAAGCCAAGAACTGGTTAATTAAAAACAAATTCCTTTTGTGTCCTTTTTTTTTTTTTAAAGATTTTATTTATTTATACATACAGCTGGGGTACAGGCCAGAGGTGTGGAATGGCGAGAGGCTTCACCAGAGACAGAGTGGGGAGCAGAACAGGCAGATCAGAAATACACTGCTGAGGGGAGCAGTGGGCAAGGCAGGAGAGGTCTGCCGCACCATGTGGGATTCTCCCTGGCTGGGTGTTGAACTCGCATCGCCACTGCCGACAGCTCCACAGCTCGGTGCTTAACCGCTGTGCCACCAGGGAGGCCCTCTTTTGTGTTCTTTTGAATGAGAAAGTTCAGGGAACAGTCAGCCCTCTCTCCAAAAGAACTATGAGGTTGGTTGGGAATTCGTCCAAAGAAGTAGCATCCCCATTGGGCATGTGCTTGAACACATGGCTTCTAGAAAATTCCCATGAGCAGTCTCAGGCAGGACATTCTGTGCTTCTTGGGAGTGGAACAACAAGAGTTACACACATAATGGCTGGAGCCAGAAGGTCTAGGTTCAAATCCCAACTCAGCCATTGTGGGCTCTTGAGCTGTCCTTTAACCTCACCATGTTTCAGTTTCTTCTCTGTAAAATGGGGTTACTGGGTAGGTAAGGGGCAGCCAATGAGTTAAAATGAGTAAAACGTTTAGAACAGAGTCACATGCAGTGTGAGTACAATTTTCATTCTCATTGAAAGATATGTGCAATTTTGGCGATCTCTCCTCTCCATAGAGAGCTACTATGTGAAATTTGTTTTATGAAATACTTCAGGCATTCCAAAAGACCAGGAGATAAATAAAAAAACCTGGTGGAGACAACCCAACTGCCCATCAACAGAGGAAGGAACAAACACATTATAGTAGAATCCTAAGGTGAGTTGTTATTTCAGTCAAAACCAGGAAGTTCTGGAACATGCTACAGTGTGGGCGAGCCTTGAAGATAGCTATGTTAAATGTGAGAAGCCAGACACAAAAGGACAAATGTTGTGCAACGCCAATTTATCTGGAGTCCAAAAGATGTCAAATCTAGAGAAAGGTCCTGGTGTGTGCCAGAAGTCAGGGTAGGGGGAGTTGGGAGTTGGTGTTTAATGGAGACAGAGTTTCAGTTTGGGAAGACGAAGAGAGTTCTGGAAATGGATGGTGGTGACAGTAGCAAACAATGTGAATATACTTAATGCCATGGGAATGGTCACTTAAAAATGCCTAAATTGGGACATTTTACAGTATGTATATTCTGCCACAAACTTTTTTTTAAGATTTATTTTATTTATTTATGCATACAAAAACTGGGGTGTAGGCCAGAGGTGGGGGGTGGGTGAGAGGATTCACCAGAGACAGAGTGGGGAGAAGAACAGGCAGATCTACTGAAATATACTGCTGAGGGGAGCAGCGGGCGAGGCAGTAGAGGTCTGCTGTGCCATGTGGGTCAACTCCCTGGTCGGGGATGGAACTCATACCTCAGTGGCTGGCGATAGCTTGATACCTTTGAGACTTTAACCCCTGTGCCACCAGGGAGGCCCCCCACAAGTTTTTTTTTAAGTAGGGATGGGCAAAATGAGTGAAGGGGTTCAAAAGATAACAACTTCCAGTTTTACAACAAATGAGCCCTAAAAATAAATCAAATCCTGGGCCTCCCTGGTGGCACAAGGGGTTAAGTCTTAGCACTGTGAAGCTATCACCAGCCACTGTAGCATGAGTCTGATCCCCGGCCAGGGAGCTTCTCACATGGCACAGCAGACCTCTCCTGCCTCACCCGCTGCTCCCCTCAGCAGAGTATTTCAGTTAATTCACCTGTTCTGCTCCCCCACTCTGTCTCTGGTGAATCCTCTCACCACCCCCGGCCCCCGGACATCTGGCCTACACCCCAGCTCTGGTATGCATAAATAAATAAATCTTTCAAAAAATAAATAAATAAAGTCCTGAGGATGAGATGCAGAGTGAATGATACTGTATTGTAGAGTTGACAGTTGCTAAGAGAGTAGATCTTAAAAGCTTTCATCACAAGAAATAAATTTTGTAACTATGTATGGGTGACACATGTTAACTAAAATTGTGATTCTTTCACAATCTAAATAAATATCCAATATGCATGATGCTATCCATATATTTTTGAGATATAATTGACAAAAATCATCAGTATGCCATCCAATCAGGGAAAGAACAAAATGGCAGGAACGCCGCAGAGGACTTCTGCTGCCTCCCATTCCACACTGTCATTCCCTTCCTGGAGAGAACCGCTGTCTGGAAGTGGAGGTAATTCATCCCCACCCCCTAAGTGATAAGAAAGTGGTTTTCAGATAGCTACTAAACATCCTGATATATGGCCCTGTTTTAGGCCCTGGGGACACAAAAGAGAATGGATCAAATTCTCTACCTTTGTTGTGTGGACATTTTAGACAGGAAGACAGTCAACAAAAAGGATGTTTCACGCATTCAAGTGAAATGTATGGTTGGCATATGGTGACATGATATGGAAAAAGAAAAACAGAGAGATAAAATGCCATTTGTGATCTGGTCACCTGGGACCACCTTTCTGGTGAGAGGGAGCTAATGTAGGGTCCTGTGCAAGTCAGGGGAAGGGCATGCCAGGCCGGGGAAACAGCCAAGGCAAGGTCCAGGGAGGGAAGCTCTCCTTGAACTTGGTGTAATTTCAGTCGGTGTGCTGGACCCTGTAACTTTCTTGCTCTGCTGTGCTTGCGTTCATGAATTTCAGCCACGTGGATGTGAGTCACTCTGTTTGCTGCTTCATTGCGGAGACTTATAAACATTCATACGCTTCAGTTTACTTGTCCTTTCTCCCATGAATGGACTTTCTGGTTTCAGTGGTGCCAAGAAACAACCTTATCCCACCATTCTGTTCTTTTTAATGCCTTCCCCCCTATTTTTCTTTCTTTTTTTTTGTTAATGCTTTTTTAATGATTTATTTTTAAATCAGTAACTCATGTACATGGTTCCTAATTGAAAAGGCACAAAAGAGTTTTGAGGACAATCCCCCATTATACTTTTGGGTTCATGACTAAATTCAAAATATAGTTATAGTTTGATGGTTCCTTGAAGTTAAACATAGAGCTACCATATGACCCAACAACTCCACTTATGGGTATACATGCACAGGAAAGCAGAACTCAGAAATATTTGTACATTCATGTTCACAGCAGTATTATTCACAATAACCAAGAGGTAGAAGCCACTCAAGTGTTCATTGGATGAATGAATGGATAAACCAAATATGGTCAATCCACACAGTGGAATATTATTCAGCTTTGAAAAGGAATGAAATTCTGACACATGCTCCATCATGGATGAACCTTGAAAACACTATTCTGAATAAAATAAGCCAGTCACGAAATTGTAAATATTTTATGAATGAGAAGTTACATATTTTAATGGGTACAGGATTTCTTATACTTAGTGCCATTGAATCAAACACCTAAAATAGTCCATTTTATGTATATACATTTTATCACAATTAAAAGAAAAATAGAGGGGGGGTGATTTTAACTGGTGAAGAGGATTAAGAGGGTAAATCCCAGTTAACTGTGGTGACAGAAGGTTAACTAAAATTATTGTGTTCACTTCACAATCCATGCAAATATCAAGTTGTTACATTGTACAGATAAAACTAGGAGTTGACAAACCAGATAAATACTATTCAGTGGTTTTCAGGGTATGTTTGAAGGTGCTAAGTGGCAGGGAGGAAGTAAAGGGGTCAGCAGGTAAAGCCGCCGGGTATTGGTGTCTCACTTATTTGAGGTTCTGTTCCTAACATCTAGCACCATTCCAGGTTCCCAGCAAAGGTCCCAAATGTTTGTTGACTGTGAGCAGCTGTGGATGAAGCTTAGCTTCCTGCTGTGCCCATGTAGAAAATGAATTGCATTGCCCAGCTTGCACATCCCTGGTTTCTGATAGTTTCTGCAAAGGAGGAAGACTGGAAGTGGGAGATGAACAGAGGAGAAGTATTTGTTACCCCACTCTTTTCCTGGCCAGCCACCATTCAGGCAGTGGCTGTGTTTCTCTAGTTCATACATCCTGAGGGGAGCATCTTCTTCGTGGCTTCAGTTCTCAGCAAGGTCTGCTCCATTGCCATGTCCCTAAGTTCCAGATGTATTAACAGCTTCCCACTGTTACTAGTTCTGGGGTGTCTTACTGAATAGCACCTCCCCCCAGGGCCCAGGCCCATGTTCATGTCCATGTTCCAGGGATTACCCTGGAACCTATGACTCTATTTTGCCACATGACCAAGGGAAAAAGTAAGTGGCAGAGGTAATTGAGGATGCTAATCAATTGACTTTAAGTTAGGGAAGTTATCCTGGTGGGTTCAAGTTAATCACAGAGGCCTTATAAGGGGGGATGAGAGGCAGAAAGAGGTCAAAGTGATATGATGAAACCACTCATCTTTGCCATCTTGAAGGTGGAAGAAGGGGACTTGAGCCAGTGAACGAGGACCATATACAGAAGCTTGAAAAGGCAAGGAAATGGAATCTGCCCAGAGCCTCCAGAAGGGTCGCAACCATAACAATGCCTTGATTTTAGACTGGTGAGATCTGTGTCAGACTTCTGACCTGCACGGCTGTAAGAAAATACATTGGTGTGGAAGTCACTGTGTTTGCGATGATTGGCTACAGCACCCTAGAAAATGAGTGCATTTTGTTGGTTCTCCAATCATGCTCACAATTTGTCCAGTTAAACCCTCTTGAGTGAATTGTTTGCCAACACCCAGCAATTCCACTTCAGGGAATTTATCCTACAGATAGATGCCTATCCTGTGGCAAAGTGTACACAAGTGTATTTCTGCAGCATTGCTTGTCCAAGTAGAGGTCAGAGAAACCCCAAGTGTTAATCAAAAGGGGTTGGTGAATAAATGCTGATTGATGCGCTCTTCTGTGGCTTTCTATGCAGAGAAGAATGAGGAAATACTGATGAACTGATAAGAATCTACAGCCACATTCAGTGAAAAAAGTAAGATATGTTACAGACTGGAGAGTGTGCTATGTCTTGTGCAAAAAGGAAGGGCTAAGAATATACTGGGCTGTTGGAAAAGTATTTTTGCTTGAAAAACAGAAAAAAAGGGCCTCCCTGGTAGGTGGCGCAGGGGTTAAAGTCTCAGCGCTATCAAGCTATAGGCAACCACCTCGGCCTGAGTTCAATCCCAAGCCAGGTATCTAACCCACATGGCGAAGCAGACCACTCCTGTCTCGCCCACTGCTCCCCTCAGCAGTGTATTTCAATCTGCCTGTTCTGCTCCCCACTCTGTCTCTGATGAATCTTCTCACGCTCCCCACCTCTAGCCTACACCCCAGTTCTTGTATGCATAAATAAAATATTAAAAAAGAAAAAATGTCATGACTTTTCTGACAAGCCAATATTTTGGGGGAAAAAAGAATATACTTGATTTTATGAAAAGAAACTATGAAGTCACAAGAAACAACAAACAGTGGGCTCGCAGAGTTGAGGGCCGGTAACTGACTGGGTGGAAGATGAGCAGAGGGAACTCTCTCACTGTTTTTGTTAATAGCATTTGATTATCTACATCCTGTTCTTCCAGGAACAGCTCTAGGGTGAGGCAAGTGAGGTGTGAAAGTAAAGAGAGCACCAAAAAACTCAGTAACCAAGATAAATATTTTAATGTAATATTTTTCAAAACCACAATTAACATGGAAAAAGTCCATGGCGAACAAAATAGCAAAATTTTTAAGAATCAGTAACAGTACTGAGTTATATTGGAGTCTGAAGTGAAAGGTAAAATTAGTACGGATTCTATCTTTGAAAGGTTTCACAGTAAAGAATTAAGAAATTGACAATCCTGGATGGATCCTCTATGAGCAAGGTTTATCCGGGGCCTTAGGATGTTCTCCTTCTCTTCAACCTCCTCCAAATCCCTCACCTGCCATCCTGATTCTTATGAAAATGTTAGGTAACCCTCTCCCTTTTGCAGTTCAATACCGCCCCCTGGTGTTGAGATTGGGCACAACCACATCTTGGGGCCCTCTGCTTTGGCAGTTACCAGTGGCCGGGATCAACCCTGTTGGGGTACTAGGACTATCTCAGGACTAGGAGACAGGGCTTAGTGTCCTAGTGGCACCCACAGCCTAAGGGAGGTGCTAATACACAGGTTGGTAAAGCTGGGCATATGGGCAGGTGAGGCAAGCTGTGGCTGGGCAGAAATGGAAACTGGGAAGGTCTCTGGGAGGGAGCAACAGAGTTCTGAGACAAGGAGTCCAAAGGGAGGTGTCCCTTTGGAAGGGTAGGCACAGGGCTTCACTGGCTCATTATTTCATGTTTTAGGCTGCTGTGTCCTTGTTTGTTTTACTGTCCTTTAAGCCTTTCCTGTGGTGCAAATACTTTTCTTTTTTAAAGACACCCCACTTGAGGACTGTGGGGGTGTACAGGCAACACACCAAGGCCCACACTTGAACACTGAATTGCCATGCCTCTTGTCACAAGCCTGGGAGGTGGGTCCTACTGCTAATGTTACTGTAGAAGGGGCACAATGAGGCCGAGTAGCTGTCCAAGGTCACTACTGGGCAAGGAGGTAGGAGGGGAACACGACGGGAGGACAGGGAGGTGATAGGCAGATGGTACAAGACCAGGTGAGCTGCTGAGGGTGTTGGCTTCTACTCTGGGGATGGCAAGTGCCCAGACTCACATTCGTGGGTGCCCTCTGGCTTCCTTTAGGGCTCCAGTGAGGAAGGGGGAGGCAGGAAGCTGGGTAAAGTGTCCAGGCCAGAGGTGACGTGGCCCTGCACCAGGGCTGTGGGGGCAAAGGGCAGTGGTCAGATTGAGGCCTGTTTCGGAGGGAGGGCTGGTCATGTAGGGGCAATTCAGAGGACAAGGCTCCTGAGCCGACAGCGGTAGAGACAAGATAAGCCAAAGACTGAAGGGCCTGGGGAGTGAACTCTGAGGTAAAGGTGTCCTGAGGAAGCGTATTCCAGGCAGCGGAATAGCATGAGCTAGTCTGGTGTGAGGATGTGGTCACCAAGACAGCTGGAGGGTCACAGGGCACAGCTGCTACTCCGGGTTTCCTTCCCATCCCCAAGAGAAGAGCTGTATCAACAGCCCTCACTACGCCCCTGTGGAGCATCTGAAATCCTTTATTGGAAGATCTTTGCTGTTTACCATATCGAAGACTCAACAGTGGACAAACAGTGAAAACAACCCAGTGTTTGGAGCAGGCCCCTCAGCTAGGAACCCTCCCCTTACCCTGTGGACCAGCCTGGAGACCTCTGCCCCTCCCTGGACCCCCGGGCCTTTGGCATAATGCTGATGGGGTGGGGGGAGGGGCTGCAGGCAGCAAAGCCCCTTGACTCAAAGCAGAGACTAAGATGAGTGCTGGGGGGAGAGCAGAGTGAGGCGGCAGACTCCCCTGAACTGGGAGGGGAGCAGCGAAAGTGGAGGAAGCCAGGAGCTGGGGAGATGGCATCTATTTTTTTTTTTCTTTTTTCTGAAAAGGGGTGCACAGGGGCCTGCAGGCAGGCGGTGGTGGAGAGTCACGCGCTGACATCCTTTTCCTCGACTGTCTTGGGAACGGATTCCAGCAAAGGATCCCCAGGGCCTGCCTCATCCCCCTCCTTGGACTCGCTGGACTTGGAGTTAGGGACCCAGAGGCCGGAGTCGATACAGCGCTGCATGTGGTACTTCGCGTCCTGCAGGGAGAAGGGCGAGTAGGTGAGGCTGGGCCACCATGTCTAGTGCTCTCCCTGTCCCCAGCACAACCTTAACCTCAGCCAGTGCAGGTAACAGTCAGAAAACTGAACTCAAATTTAAGTAGTGTAAGTCTTGGACAAATGTCAGCAAACTCTTCCTAAAGGGCGAGGTAGTGAAGATTTTTGGCTTGTAACCCATATGGTCTGTCACTTGCAATGTCTCTACTCATCACATCTCAACTTTAAGGTGTAGCATTTCAGTCACAGTTAATGTGTGGCTACTGCATCCCATTAACTTTGATTCACAGCAGCAGTGAGCCTACAAGCCACAGTTTGAAGACCCTTGGTTTAGAAGCTCGTTCTCATGGAAATTTCCAGAAACCCTTTCCAGATTCTATGATTAGACCCATTTTACAGATGAGGAAACCAGTGTGGCCAGTGAGCCAATGGGAGGAATGGGGTGAAGCCAAGGTATAGTAAAACTCAAAGTCCTGGCAGCTCTCCTCCCTCCCCTCCTGATAATATTCAGGTATCTCTCTTTTGCTTTCTCCCATAAACCTGTCCTTTTAAAGTGTAATAAATAAACCTCAAAGTCCTCATCTACTGACACCATTACTGGTCTTAACAATGATAACAGCTGGGCCTCCCTGGTGTCACAGGGATTAAAATCTCAGCGCTATCACACTGGCTTGAGTTCGATCCCTGGCCAGGGAGGTTCCCACATGGTGTGGCAGACCTCTCCTGCCTTGCCCGCTGCTTCCCTCAGCAGTGTATTTCAGGAGATCCGCCTGTTCTGCTCCCCATTCTGTCTCTGGTGAATCCTCTCACCCCCCACACCTCTGGCCTACGCTCCAGGTCTTGTATGCACAAATAAAAATAAATCTTAAAAAACAAAACAGCCAGTTTACCAGTACCTACTATGTGCTCAGTCCTCCCCATGCATTTTGAAAGTTAATACCAAAATCAGTCTGATGGGGATAATTGAATTTGGGGCTCAGGAGCCTCTGCTTGGGAGCATTCTGAATGACTGGCGAGGGTGGACTCAGTCAGGTGTGCCCACAGCGACCGTGGAACACAATCATAAGGCACCCACACTGACAGCCCTATGTTCACTGCTGGATCACTAGGCACACTGTAGGTGCTCAATAAATGTAAATGAATATGTGGGCACAAAGCCTGGCTGCCTTATGAGCCAACCACACGGTGACATGAAGGGCACATCCTGGCTCGGGACTCTTGGGCGGGGGCATGGTTACTCACAGTGGGGTCCATCTTGCTGATGGCGTCTTGGAGCATCTGCACGTCCTTCACATCAAAGCATTTCTGGAGTTCCTACAGGTACAGAGGGGTCAGCCTGGGTCCCTGACACCCTGGGGTCCCAATGGCCACCCGCCTGTCACCCACTGGGGGTCGGGGAGTCGAACCTCAGGAAGGGACTCGTAGACCTCGACAGGGTCCAGGCCGCCAGGACCCAACCGCTTTTTGCGCTCTTCCTCCTCATACTCTTTCATGGCCTTCTCAATGCGAAGCTTGGCGCGGCCCCGTACACGCTCCTTGAAGGCCTCCAGCTCATCGTTGAAACCCTCCATGTATTGACGGTCAGCCGTCTGGGGGTGGGGGAAGGGTATTCACTGGGCAGGACTGGGGGACCCGAGACCCTCCTCTGCTCTGCCAGTCTCCTTGCAGACTGAGACCTCCTCAAAGCTTAACTTGACAACCTATTTGCTAGTGATCCTGTCTGCATACCCCCTGGATCCCAGATCTCTGACCCCCACTGTCCTCAACTTCCCTGTGGGGACTTTGACAGGCACTCAAGACAGTCACATTGGAGTTCTGGACTTTCCCCTCACCCCAGTCTTCCGTACCCTCAACCTTCTTAGCTCAGCAAGGGGTAGCTCTATTCTTCCAGGTACTCAGGTACGAAACCCAGGAGTTTTGGCCCATATCCGTTCAGCTCTGCTTTCGAAATCGGTCTGGGACCTGACCACTTCTCGTCTCCACCATGGCTCAGGCCGCTCCAGATGCATGAGGTTCTGACCACAGGGGCTTGCCTCCAAGTGGACACACGTCCACTGCAGGTGGGTTCCCTGAGAAAGGCCACTGCCACCCCCCCACCCGGGGTTGCTCAGGGTCCCTACCTTGATCTTAGTGAAGAACTGCCGGAAACAGGCCCGGGGATCCACCTTCAGGCTCTTGGCCAGCTCCAGGATGAACTGCATGACGATGGTCTGGTGGGCCACCTGCTCCATGAGTGCACATTTCTGCCAAGGGAGAATCAGCAAAGCTTCACCAAGCGGCAGCCTCAGGACAGAGCCTCTCTCTAGCCCTGGGGCAGGCTCCACTCACCTCCTCCACCTCCAGGTCAATGCACCAGATGACCAGGTAGTTGGCCGTCTCCTCGCACACCAGGTGGACATTGTCTGACAGGTACTTCTGGCTGTCGTCCCAGCGGCGGAGCATGCCTGCGAGAATGTATTGGCAAGATGCTAGGAATGCTCTGGAGGGGAGAGCGAGTCTCCGTCACATGCCCCCACACCCCACCAGTGGTCCCAGGCCCAACTCACCAAAGTGTTTGATCTGTTTCTCATACTTTTCTACGAAGGTTTTGTGTTTCTGCTCCCTCACCTCCTCTGACTCCTCCTCTGCCTGCTCAGGCTTGGTATTGACCATGCTCTGTGGTAGGGTAAGAGGGGGAGTGGGCTGGGACAAGGCCGCAGAGCGCCTTGAACATGGCCGGGCTGGCCGCGGCCGCAGCGCCCATCCCATGTACGGTGGAGGTGATGACAGCGCCGTGAACATCAATGTGGAGGAAGCGTGGGCGTGGCAGGTGTGGCCTCGGACTAGGGCCTTGGGGCAGATCAGAGGGGGTAGACCGGTGGGGTGCTTCATCCGTCCAGCCCCTTCACTTGGTCCCCTACCCCCACCCGCCTTGTGTGCCTCCCTTGACCAGAGAGGTCTTCCTCTTGGGGAAGTACACGCACCTTGCTGAAGCCATCTTTGCTGAGTGTGTCCACATTCCAGGGCATGCTCTTCTCTTTCTTGCGCATCTCCTCCAACTTCTGCTCCCAGCTCCGCTCCTCCTTGCGCAGCTGCTGTGCCTCGGCCTGCAGCCGCTCCAGCTCTGCCTTGCCACCCTCACCCTCAGCCACCTCCAGCTCCTTTAGCTTCCGCTGGCACTCGGCTACCTTGCGCTTGCACTCACGGCAGCCCCTGTCCAGCTCCTCCTTCTCCTTCTGGAACTGCTCCATGCGCTCCACCCGGGCCTACAGGGAGGCACAGTCAGGAGCCCTTCATTTTGAGGAACAGTGTGTTCTTTGACCCAGTCCCCTCCTGGGCCTAGGGTTCCCAGCCACTGTACCCGGGATAGATCCAGGTAATATCTGCACCAACTTCCACCCTTACCCCCAAGGTACCTGCACACACCTGAGAAAGGGCAGGTCCCTGCTCTGCTTGGAAACCTCCACAGCTTCCACCTCACTCAGGGAAAAGGCCCATGTCCTCCCTGTGGCTGACAAGTTCCTGTGAGATCTGCCATCACCATCACCTCCTCCAGTTTGTCCCCTCCCTCCAGCTACACCGACTGCCTCACCTTTTCCTGAACCCACTTCAAATCTTAGAACCTTTGCACTGGCAGTTTCTTAGGCCTGAAAGGCTCTCTCCAAGATCCCCTCCACCCACCTTGCATCCTTATTACCTTGGTTCAAACACCACCTTACAGACAAGGCCTACCCCAAGCATCTGACAAAGACAGTAAGCTCCCCTATTCTCACTCTGGTTTATCTTCCTCCCCAGCACCTGTCATCTGCTAAAAACCCATGACAATTATTTATCACGTTTTGGGTACTGTCAACCTTCAAGGACACTGGGTTCCAAGAAGGTAGGAACCTGTTCACAGTTGTCTTTCTAGCACCAGGAAAATAAAGTAACAGATGCTGGATGGGGGCCTCAGGCTCCCTCTCCTCTCTGAAGTCACCCTCAGTAACACTCAGGCCCCCACGCTGCCCACCAACTCCCTGCAGCCATCCTGGTCAAGGTGTCCCACAGGCACTGCCAATGCTTTGCCCCAAACTGACTTCACTATCTTAGCTCCCCACAAACCTTGTTTTCTGTTTTGTCCTTCCTCACTGAAGCACCCCTTCCACACCACCTCCTGCCCCTAGCTAAGGCCTGCTCTTGAGCCCTCGATCTCTTGTCCTCCCTGCCACGGAGTCCTCAGTTTCCACTTCCAGATGTTCCTCCAATTCATTCCACCTCTGGATCACTGCTGAGAGCCCTTCAGCTGTCTCTAGGCAAGCATGTCCTCCTGAGCCAGGCTTGGTATCCACTCTTCCCAGATGTCACTCTCCCGATCTCCTCTCCCACTGTACCCCAAGCTCAGTGATGGCACCCCATCTTCTTACTCCCGCTTTACCTACCCCTTGCCTGGCTCCACCATCACCTTCCCCACCTTCCAACAGTGCCACTGATCAAACCCTGAGAGGTGCCAACTCTTTCATATGCCGTTCCCCAATCCAGGCTGCCAGAGGAGTCGTTGACCACAAGCATCCCTACCACCCAACCTAGGGTGTCTGGCTTCAGATGGGCCCCCTGGTCCTTGCTCCAAGCTGCCCAGATGTAACGAACATCCAGGAGGTGATTGGGTCCTACTCTCTTCCCCCAACTCCGGGTCCCAGACAGATGCTGGCTCTGGCAGTGCCCTGAAAGTACCTGGCCTCACTTGTCTCTTGTCCTCTGCAGATGCTGTTCCTTCTACCTGGAACTCTGCTCTCCTATTCCACCTGCCTTGGCCCCAAGTCTTTGACAGGACCTTCCCCAAGTGTCCATCCCAGGGCCACCGAATCCCAAAGTCCCTCTGTGACCATCAGGCGTGGTAAGATGCGGGAGGATAACCTTGAGGCCCCAGACTTGGGGACATATCCCACAGCCACAGTGTTCTGGATGGGTCCCCTGGGCCAATCCCTTAATCTTTGGGAACCTGTTTCCTCATATGCAGACAATGGTGCCAATTTCACTGGTTGTGCTGGGAGAAGTGAAGGCGATTATAAATTAGAGGGTCTAGAACTATGCTGGGCACTCAGGAAGCACCACTCCCATGCTGGCGACTATCATTACTGTCTGTCCAAGGGGACCATCTCTCTCTCTGGCAGACAGCTCTTGGACTCAAACAAGAAAATGTATGTGATAGAAAGAGAAAAACATTGAATGGTTTCACTTACAACAGGAATATAGGGGAACCAAACAAGAGAGACACCCAGCAAGGGAGGGGGAAGATAAGGGCTCAAATGGGGTTGAAAAGAGCACAAGGGACTATGGTGATGGGTCACAGGTGAATCGGTGGTGGGTTACCCAAGGGGAATACACAATAATGTAAAAGATCTAAATAACAATATAAAAAAAGAAAATGTATGTGAGGCAGTGAGTTGGATTTCTGGCCGAGTAAAAGCTCAATAACAGAATGGTCTGCTAAACTGCTTCTTGGTCTTATTCAAAGTCATAGTTCTAGGTTCTAGCATAGGTTTAGACACATGGTGGGCAAGAAGCAGGAGTTCTGGACCCCTCTCTACTGCCTATGGGACTTACACAGCCAATCCTGAGCCTCACTTTTCCCCACGTGGATAAAGGGCCAATAAGACCGCTGCCACTTCCCTTTTTCCAGATGTGTCTGTGTCACTGGAGTTTTCCTGCTGCTCTGCATGGGGCTCTCTAGGGTCAGCAGTATAGCTGGCCTCAGGGAGCAGCAGGCACCTACCATGCTTATTTCTGCTAGGCAGCCATCAGTCAATTTCTCCTTGGTGTTCTCTGCATGACCATCAGGGAGGCTAAAGCTAAATAAAGGTCTCTTGGAACTGGTGCTGGCAGCAACCTGCCTGTTCTGGGCTGAATACCTCTGTGAGGAGCTGGAGCAAGATGGGCAGGGCAAGAAACTTGGGCAGTGAGAAGGGCCCACAGCTGTTGTTTCCCCCTTGCTTTACAGAAAGGGAAACTGAGGCTTATAAAATCTGGATGCTACTCAGTCTACTGGAAGGAACCACAAAAAAACAGTCTTGACAGCTATCTCTGGGTCAGAGATTTGGGAAGCTGGAGATTGTCCACTTCTAGAATTCATTTTTTTTTAACCATGACTGTAATTACCTAAATAATACCAGTAATAACGACTAAAGTTTAGAGAGCTTATTGAACATTAGATGTTGTCCCAAGAACATCAGAGGTTAAATTAACAAGATGACCCTCACAATAGCCCAATGGGGTAGTTACTGGTAATATTCCCAGCTAGGGAAACAAGTAGGGAGAGATAAAAAAAAATTCACTGCAGGTAACGTGGCAAGTCAGTGATTCAGAAGGAGCCAGCAATTTGAATCCAGGTGGGAGAGTCCATGCGCAGAAGCACATCTGGCTACCTTTTTACTAATTCCTCCCAATAACCCCCCTACAAATACTCCCTTCCCTCTCCTCCCAAGCCAAATTCATTTTGGAACTAATGTCATTTCATTCATCAAGGTCGTGTGGAGGCAGGGGTCTCTACAACTAGAGTAAAGCACAAGTGGCAGGACTGGGATTAGAACTCACACTTGCTGGCTGCTGAACCAGGTGCTTGAGATGCTGAGGCCCCCTGCCTCCATCACTCTCTGCAAGGGCTTTTCATAGCAGAACAGGAAAACATTCAGGGTTAGGAGGGAAGAAGGTGTGGTGGAGAAGGATGTTGCAGGAAAGGGGGTACTGACCTCAGCAGAGTCAAACTGTCATCTACATGGTGGTTTAGATGAACCGCTTAATATGAAAGAAATAGGCATTGCCAAGAATGGTCTTTATAGCTCTACAGAGAACTTTAATATCCCATAATAAATTGTTATACACAACAAGGAGCATAAGTGGTAGAACTTTCTTCTTACAGTGCAATGGCTTGTTGGCAGGTATACTACCCAAGAGACTACTGCCTTAAGGAATGGATTGGAAATGGGGCTGGGAACCAGATGTAGGGATTAATGCTATGTCTTGGCAAGACAAAGAAGGGTTCCTTCTAGGAGTTTCTGCGTAAATGAGGAATTCCCAATAGGAAGTTTCTTGGAAGTATATGCCCTCAGATTTATTAGAATATTACAGATACAGGTATGTGGTGCAGGAGCTCTTATCTGGGGGAGCAAGAGGTTAGAACATGAGGTCTTGTGAGAGTCAAACTATTGGGTTATGAGCACAGCTGAACAGGGGGAGGGGTGGAAGGACACATGGACTTGGATTCTGGGGTCTGGATGTGGGGGCAAAGAGATAGAAGATGGAGCAGTGAGTATGGAATCCCACTGGGTGGGAATCCCCCTGGTGAGAACAAGGACAATTTGTGGTTGGAGAACAGCAGACTAGGCTAGGATCAGAAAGATGGAGTGGGTTTGGATGATTTGTTTCAATGTGGCAGAGGTTCATACAGGTAGCCTGTTCTGGGGTGATGTCTGGGTCTGCCATACAAAGTAAGAGCAGGAGGTCTGGCAGGGCCCAAAACCAAGATGGTAGCGCTTCCTGGTAGAACAGGAAATGGAGTCCACAGCAGGTCAGTTAAAGGAGCAAGACTAGAGGGACTCCCTGGTGGCGTAGCAGTTAAGCGCTGTGCTGTGGAGCTGTCCACAGCAACAACGCGAGTTCGAGGCCCGGTCAGGGAGAACCCCACATGGCACAGCAGACCTCTCCTGCATCGCCCGCTGCTCCCCTCAGCAGTGTATTTCCCTCGATCTGCCTGTTCTACTCCCCACTCTGTCCCTAGGGAACCCTCTTGCCACCCCACACCTCTGGTCTGTACCCCGGCTTGTATGCATAAATAAATAAATCTTTAAAAAAAAAAGGAGCAAGACTAGAATTTGAGATTAGATCAGGGTGGAGCTGGTGGTTTGGTATGGAAGGAAATAGGATTCTAAAACTCTAGTACAATATGGGGCTGAGGGACTGGCAGAGAATGAGGAAAGGGTCCCAAGACCAGGGACAGAAATCTCAGGGGAGGACAGAGTTCTTTGTTATGTTTCAGTATGGAGTGGGATCTCTGAATCTGAATGCCCCCATCAAGACTGGGGGGCATATCCCAGAATAGGATCAAGGTATTAGGGGTCCAGAGTCTAGGGACCAGGGAGGAGCCCATGGACGATCCAAGAACAGAAGTGAGCATGGTAGAATTAGGTGCAGACACTGACGGAGAATTTTGGGGGTAAACGTATTCCCCAGACAGATCTGGGGGCACCCCCAAAGCTTGTCTTGGGAGTCTAGCCGCTTAAGAAGGTGCCCTAGAAAATCAACTGGGAGTTTCATGCAGAAATCCAAGGTGGGGTGGGGGGGGCCTGGATCGAGAGCAGGGAGTCAGGGGTCCCGGAGTTGAATCGAGGAACCCCAGACTGTAGAGTAGTAATCCCAGGCGTCTACGGCGAGGTCCCTGGCAGTATCGGGGGTCAGAACTCTGGAGCAGAGTCCCGGGAGTGGGGGAAGGGGATGGACGCACGCGCGTACCTGGTGCCGCCAGCGGAAGAGGCTGGCCGTGTCGATGTTGGGGTGCGTCTCATCCTCATCGTCAGACACCTCGATGTGATCCCACACACTATAGTCCACCATCTTGCCTAGGCGGCCCAGCCCGCTCCCGTTTAGAAGGCGACGGCGACGGCGGCGGCGGCACTGAGACTTGGCCTACGGAACCCCGCCCCTTCCGCTTCCGTCCCGGTGCGCCCACCCCGCCCACACGTGACGTCACATCCCTAGTAACTGCGGCGGCGGCATTGGCGACCTTAAAGGGCCGTGCTCACATGTGCCAGGTCTTGGGATTTCCCTCCCCCCCCCCCCCCCCCCCCCCCC
>PVIJ01002518.1:57502-110411 GCA_004024925.1 Scalopus aquaticus | reverse complement strand
ACGCCGCAGTGACGTCACCCGAACACACTGCAGGGGCGGGGCCTCGGCGAGAAGACTTGCCAATGCCCCTTGAGAAGGGGAGCCTAACTCTACACTGAGAAGGGTGTCTGATCTGGGGGAATCTTTCCAGTCCAAGTAGTACCAGGCCCCGCTCTTGGGAGGGTCTAAACGGGTAATGGGCCAGCCCCTGGAGGGTTGGAAGTTGGGGTGGTGTGGCCCTGCGTTGCAGGCTGGTGTTTCCCCAGTTCCGACTATAGCCTCAACCTCCCGCCCCCATCTCCGACCTCTCCTGAGCGGAGATTTGCGCACAAATGCCCCATCTGGAAACGCCAAAATCTCCTCCGTCTGCAGGTCTCGGGCGCCCTCTGCGGCGCCTCCCTGGGCGGCCGCTGGGTGTCGCTAACGTCTAGCCGGCAACCACTTCTGGTCCCGCGCAGTTTCGTAGTTAGTGTGGGCAGCAATGGGGAGGGTCGTGGAGGTGAAAATGGGGGTTTTCCTAGTCGATTTACTCTAGGACTTTTCGCAGACCCTCCCTTTTCGACTGGGGGCTCATTCCTCCGCCAGGGCTCTAAGGACTCCATTACTTTGAGCTTGGGAGACCCCAGATGTACACTTTGATACATCCCAGCCTACGCTTTGATTCCGGATTACAAAGCAGTGTGGCAGCCTAAAGCCAGGATTATCTCAGATTAATGGGTGCTTTTTGGGGGGCGGGCATGATGGGAGGAGCTTCAGCCACTTCGGTGAGGAATGCCTCTTTTTAGACTCCCCCAGAGCGGGTGCTCGCGGGGAAAAGGGCTGGAGGGAAATGAGTAAAGGTCTCCAGTTGGGGGACTAGGGGGTAAGGAGGGAAATTCCCCGGCCCGGGGAGGGGGCGGAGCCATCCAGACAAAAGCGCCCGCCCGCGTCCGCCCCTCCCTCGCCCCTCCATTCAAACCAGCGAGTGGGCGGGCGGGGGCGGAGGAGTCCCCCTCTATTCCCCCTCCCCCTCCAGCCGGGGCTGTCCAGCTTCTCGGCAGCCGTCACAGCCTGGGCACGCGCGCGCACAGACCCACACCCCAGCGGGTCTCTCAATCGCGCAAACACACATATACACACGAGCAGACAAAGGGTTCGGACTCCCTTGTGCCCTCCTGTCCCCTAGGCTGGAGAGGGCGGGGCATCCCCTCCCCAGCCCCGCTGCAAGGTAAGCTTCCGGAGGTGAGCGGTGTTGGGGAGGAGACCCGGCACCCGGGAGGGAGGGTACCTGAACGATAGGGGCTTCCCCCCCTCTCCCCAAGAAAGTCGAATCCCCTCATACGCCCTTTGAGGGTTTCAGACCCGCCTCCGAGCGGGCGGCCGTGTGGAGAGGACCCCGAATGCCGGGGATTCCCAGATAAACGCGGGGGTCTCTCTCACTGGCTTCGGAGACTCCCTCCCGCTGCCTGGACCCAGCCAAAGGGGGTCCCGAGAACCACAGCTCCCAGAATTGGACACAGGACGCCGGAAGCTACCCAGCAACACCAGGCATTTTCTAATCTGCCAGCGCAGCATATCTAGCTCTGGGGACCGAGATGGGAGAGACCCCTGAGTTGCTTTGCGCTTGTCCGTCTGTCTCTCACCGCCCACCTCCCTGCTCTGCCTCAGCAGCTCATCCCTTTCTGTGTCTCCTGTTCCACTGAGGTGGGGGTGGGGAGTTGGGACCGCTTCTCTGGACTACCTGAGCATCCTCTGCTGCATCCCACAGCTACATACTCACAATTTAGCTGCGGTGGGACCCAGTCGGGGCTTTGCCTTCCTGAGCCTTAATGTCCCCAAAGTGGGTAATGACACACTGAGGATTCCAAGAGGTTTTGCATGTGAGCCTGCCTTTGCTCCATCGTTTCTTTCTTAGCTCATTTCACATATATTTCCCAAGTGCTTACTGTGTATAAGTCCGGCACTGTGACCAGGCTGTGGGACTATGGCAGCCAAGGAGACCAGCTTGGTACCTGCTTTGCTGTCACTCGAAACAGGCAAAGGAACAAGATCAGTGTGCAAATGGAGAAATACCCATGGTGATTTCAGAATGAAGACTAAAATTTCATCAGGCATAGAGAGGAGGGGAGGTCGCTCAAGATAATTGAGATTTCTGGTGTTTATCTGCATCATGAGGGTAGAATCAGGTCTAAACAATGCTTAGTACACCGTAAATGCTCAATAAATGTTGAATGAATTAAAAAGAGGATTATATTAAGGCTATTTTCATAGCACTTTAGGTTAGGAAGATTACCATGAACCAATCCGTCCCCTCTCCCATTTTACAGATGAAGCAAGTGAGTCTCTAGAGAATGGAAAAGATGCTGTCAGTCGCCACATAGAGAACTGATGAGGTGTCACTGTACCCATAAAAGTGAGAATGACTGAAGGAATGGTTGTGAACAGCCAGTAATGGAAGGGAGTAGACACCAGACCAGGCTTGAGCACAGGACCCTCCAGGAACCTATGACACCCAGCTAGCAACCATCTCTCCCTCCATAGAACAGGCACAGCCCTGGCTCATGCATTGAACAACTGTTTATTAGGTAACTACTATATACCAGGTGCTGGGGACACAGCAGTGAACAGAACAAAACCTGACCCTGATGGAACTGACATTTAGTGGATGAAACAGAAAAGAAACAACATAAGCAAATAGGTTAATATATAACAACAAACTGGTCCTCTCTGGTGGCGCAGAGGGCTAAAGCGCTGCGCTGTGGAGCTGTCACAGCAGCGACTCTAGTTCGAGAGTTCGACCCCAACTTGGGAGATTCCCACATGGTGCAGCAGACCTCTCCTGCTTCGCCTGCTGCTCCCCTCAGCAGTGTGTTTCGGTCGATCTGCCTGTTCTGCTCCCCACTCTGTCTCTGGTGAACCCTCTCACTGCCTCATGCCTCTGGCCTGCACCCCAGCTTGTATGTATAAATTTTTTTTAATTTTAAATATATATATATATATACATATATATATATATATATATAAAACAACAAACTGTGATGAGGAATGTGATAGAATTAGCTTGTGATGACAGAAAAATGGAAGGGTACACTACAGCTTGTGTAGCCATGAAGACCTCCCAGAGGAATTGAATTACTTTCAAACTCACACACTTAAATCCAGACAAATGGAATCATACTAACACCCAGCTGGCCCAAGGCTATATAACTAGTGAATGACTGAGCAGGGATCTCAACCTAGAATCATTTCTAACCATTGAGAAATATTTCCTGTTTTCTCCATATTCGTGGATTCCTCCCCCAACACACACACTCATATTAAACTCACACGGAGGCACATCCAACTTCACGCCCCCATAGACTGAGGTAGCATTACCCTATCACACATACTCTTGCAGGTATAGTTTGGTCTTTACTAACTGAATCACTTAAAAGTTCCACTGTCCAGTTGCATGTGCACCTATTTGTACAAAGTCTCAGGCACATATATGCATGCAACACACATGTGTGTGGCCCCTAACAGTTCTTCCCAGCCTGCCTTATCACTGGACATAGCGCTTGTGAGGCCTGGATGCTCAGGTCAAGTTGTGAACAAGGGCATTTATCCTTCCTTCCTTCCCTCTTGTTGGCCACCTGTCCTCATATTCTTCTGAGGGGGGGTGGGGGATGGGCAGGATGACTGAGTGAAGCCAGCCCACCTCTGTCAAACCAGACCAGGGGCTCCCAAGCTGGGCTGGCAGCCAATCACAGTGACATACTGGATGGGGGAAGAGGCCTCTCAGTATGAGCTTGCTGCCAGCTGTCCAGAGTGCCTGCTCAACCATCTGGACCCCTCTCCGCAGCTAGCCTGCTGCCCAGGGGAGGGGAAGGTAAAGGCTTAGCAGCACCTCTCTACCTGGGCACTCAGACCAGTTCCTGAGACCTTGCCTCCAACGCCTGGTTTCTGCCAGGATTGATTTCTATAACTGTGCATGGATGTTCAGACAGTAGTGGCACTCTCCCCACTGATCTGTGGCGCTCTGCTGGTCATCCACTCTTCTTTCTTTCATTCTAGAAATTCTCGAATACCTACCATGCTATTCCAGGCCATGGGGATATAGCCAGAACTGACCACAGAAGTTGTAGAGCCCACAGCAAGAAGAAAATGCAATTCCTCTGCTCAAAATTATGAATATTGATATAATGGTACAAGTCGAAAATAAAAGGAAATCAGAATACAGGAGATCAGGGCAGCAGGCAGGGGAAGGAGCACAGGATATGTGAGGTTTATTTCCCAGGGCGGGAACAGCAAGTGCAAAAGCCCTGAAGTTTGATGTGCTGAAATATTTGAAAAATATCCAGGAGGATAGTGGGGCAAGATAGAAGGTTGAAGGAATTGAGGTCCATGTGAATATGTTGCTATAATTCTAAGTTAGCAACAAAAAAATAACAGTGATATTGTTATAACTAGGATAGTGGCTACTGCTTTGTGAGCACTTACAATGTGCCAGGCACTGTGCTCGCATCATTGCTCCACTTCATTCTTATAACAACCCCCTCAGGCAGGAATGACTATTACCCCCATTTTACTGGAGGTAACAGACTCTTTTACTGGTGGAAAACAGACTCTGAGAATCTAGGCAACTTGCCCAAGGCTGTGCTACTATTACATGGCGGGGCCAGGACTTGATGCAGATCTGTCAGAGTAATTATGGAACCTGAGCTTGGCCCTGACGACAAGGCCCTTCTCTGCCTGTCTGCATACACAGAGAGAAGATGCTGCTCTCTTCTAGTGTTCATGTTATTCATTCAGCATTCATTGAGTGTATGTGTGGCAGACCATAATGAATGGGTATCATTTCTTACCCTCACTGAGTTCTGTCTAATGGGGAACACAGGTAATTATACCCCAGAATGATGAGTGCTTTAATGAAGGCTGAATAAGCAGCAGTGGGAATCCAGAACATGGACTGATTCAATCTGGTTGAGAAGTGGAGCTGATATTTAACCTATCTTTATATAGTCTTTAGTTTGTTAAAAAAAAAAAAAAACAAAACTCTGTCTTCAACTCACCTGGGTGATAGTACTAGATAGGTGGGATGATGTTGCTATTGAGCTGAAGTACTAGCTAATGTAACAAGGCAAGAAAAAAGAATAAGCCAAAGTAGGAGTAAAGCTGATGGACTATAGTAATTCTGCTTGGAACTTTATTTTTTTATTTTATTTTTAAATTTTATTTTTATTTTCTTACACTATTGTTTGTTTTTGTGCAGTAGTTGATTTCTCCCCTCAGGTGCAGTCCCTTCTCCCTTCTCCCACCACATAACACCATAACACTATGGTGATGGTTCATAAGAACCATCACCATAGTCCCTGTTCTCTTCCCTTACCCCTCTTGACCCACTTCCTTCCCCCCTCCTTGCAGTATGCCTCAAATCTATGGTAGGCTTGCTAGTTTTGTCTTTTTCCTGACCTTTTGTTTGGTTTCCCTATATTCCACCTATAAGTGAAACTATCAGATATTTCTTTTCCCTTCCAACTTATTTTGCTTAGCATAATCCCTTATAGCTCCATCCATGTTGCTGCAAATAGCATGAATTTATGTTTTTTTGATCACTGAGTAGTATTCCATTGTGTATATAGACCGTATCTTCTTGATTTATTCATCTGTTTTGAGGCATTTAGGTTGTTTCCATATCTTACCTATTGCAAACAGTGCTGCAATAAACATAGGGGTGTAGGTTTCCTTTTGAATTAGAGTTTTTGTGTCCTTCGGGACGATTCCTAGGAGTGGGATTGCTGAATCATATGATAAGTTCATTTTTAGTGTTTTGAGGAAACTCCACACAGCTTTCCAAAGTGGCTGGACCAGTCTACATTTCCACCAGGACCTCTACATCCTCGCCAGCATTTGTTGCCAGTTTTTTAAAATATGGGCCATTCTCACCCGTGTGAGGTGGTATATCATTGTGGTTTTGATTTACATTTCCCTGATTATGATGTTGAACATTTTTTTCATGTGCCTGTTAGCCATTTACATTTCCTCTTTGGAGAAGTCTTTTTAGCTCTTCTCCCCATTTTTGGGGAGTTGTTTGCTTTTTTTTTTTGTTTTGAGAGTTGTTTTGAGTTGTTTGCTTTGTTTTTGTTGAGTTGTGTGAGCTCTTTGTAGATATTTGATATCAGTCCCTTATCGATTATATGGTGCACAAATATTTTCTCCCATTCAGTAGGCTGTCTCTTTGTTTTGGTTATTGTCTCTTTTGCTGTACAGAAGGTATTTAGTTTGATTTAGTCCCAGCTGTTTTCCTTCTTCGTTTTCTTTGCTTCTGGGGCCTGCTTGGAATCTTATAAATATGCTATTGAGTCCTCAAAATAAAGAGCATATTATGTTCTGGACTCAGTGCTAGGCACTGGAAATATGGTAATGAATAAAATAGATAAAATATTCTTGCCCTTTTGCAGTGATATTCTAATGTGGGGATAAACAGATAGTAAGTATAGTACAGGAGAGATAAAGATGTAAAGGGCCTGTGGATTTTGGGGAAAGAGAGTTCCAGCATAAGGAACAGCAAGTGCAAAGGCCCTGAGACTGGCACTTGCCTGGTGTGTCCAGAAATAGCCAACAGGCCAGTGTAGCAGGAACTGAGTGAATCCAGGGGAGAGAAGGAGGCAGTGAGAGCAGGGGTTGGCTGGGCACATGGTTGAGAACTTTGACTTTCCCTCTGTGTGAGGTGAGAATCACTGGGGACTCTGAGCAGAGGCGCAACATGATCTCACTTGGGTTCTAACAGGCTCCCACAGACTCAGATGTTAGTAGCATTTATTAAGCACTTACTGAGTGCCAATGTTCCATGAGCATGCAATATGGTCTGACCGCATGTCATTCTCACAGGGATTTCATAGGGATTATCATTCCATTTCACAGAGGAGAAACTGAGGCTCAGAGACTTTAAGTGACAGAGCCACGGTCACACAGCAGTAATTTGCAGCGCTTGGCTGTGAAGGTGAAGCTAGCCTTCCCTTCCCCCAAGCTTTTAGACGAGGATCTCCCGCAGCAAGCACACTCATCATCCGGAGCTGCGTCTGTGTCCCTGTCTGTCTGTTTCTATTTCCACGCATCCCTGTCTGTCTCTGCGCGCCTCTGGCAGTGCGTCCCCCATCTGTGCCCAAGTCGCCGTCTCTCTGCGTCCGGCCCCCGCACAGAGGAGTTATTTCGGGTTTAGGAATAAAAGCCCAACAACTCGGAGGAGACGCTTCCTGCGGCCCCCGGTTCGGACCACGCGCTACACGCGACCGGCGTGGGGAGCTCCTGGTCTTCTCCGAGGGATCCCCAAGCCGGGAAAGCCCACGCGGAAAGGCGGGGATGGGATAGGGGGCTGGGGAGACCCAGGCCCTCAGGCTCCCGGCCCCCCAGTGGCCAACTCGGGCACTGACTCTCTCTAGAGCCCAACCGTGCGTCAGGTGTCGCTCTGGCAACGCACGGACGACGTCACCGACAGGCAGTGCGTCAACCGCCTGCTGACGTCACGCCTGGGAGAGGCAATTGGTGAGGGGCGGGGGTGGTTTCAGGTCCAGGCGGTAGGGGGAGCCCCAGGGCACTAATGGCGGATGTCTTCGGCTTGGTCCTGCAGAAGGTGCTGGCACGGGCCGAATGGCCTTTGCAGCCTCCCAGGCACGCAGGTTGGCAGGATGAAGAGGAGTCGCAGTGTTCTGTCTGTGGCGGGTACTGGGGACGAGGTGCGAGGGGCGGGGCCGGGGCTGGGGACCAAGCTTGAGCCGCGGGGAGACGAGCGCCCTCTAGTGACCACAGCTGTTCACGGAGTGGCTACTCTTAGAAGCCCTGAGGAGTCCCGGCCTTCTCAGGTCTCACTTTACGTTCTTGACTCCGTTATTCCCCTGCTACCTGATCAAGAGGTAGAAGACTGGGCTTTCCAAGGGTCTTTCCTAGTGGGGCGAGGATTTTGGGGTAGAAGGGGGTACTGGAATGAGATTTTGATTCTCATATATGAGGAGTATGAGGGAGGGCCACAGCATAGAGGGGGGTATTGTACCTGAGCTCCCGTGCCTCACTGGTGGATGCTCTATCTCTGCACATTGCACCCAGTTAGTACACCCAGATTAAGCAGAGGCCTCTTAGAAGTGGAAGGAGGAAGATGTATTACAGGGTGTATCACTACACAGTGATAGAATGTACAGGTATGAGGGCCCAGTGTTCTAGTCCCTCCAGAGGGAGCCCCACAAAAGCTATGCCTGAGAAGGGGCACCCCTAATATGTAACAGGTGGGAAGACACTTTCTGCGGGAGGAATAAGCGAGTGGCTCAGATGTGAGGAGAACACCATCTCAGGTGGCTAGGGAGGGTTGTTACTGGAGGGGGAAGGGCTCAAAACTGTCTGCCCAGCCAGGCCACTCTACTGCATCCCAGCCCTGTCCTTCCTCAGAGGCCACGGGAGAACCTGGAGCCCAGTGGTGCCAATATGCTGGGGGCTGAACTCCATCACCCTCAACGTCGCCTCTCCACCGGCCCTGGGCTGGGCTGGGCTGACCCTGAACCCTCCAGCCCTCGGGTCCCTCTGCCACCACGGCCTACCACGCTGCCACTGCTGATCCCGCCTCGGATTTCCATCACCAGAGCCGACAGGTAGGCAGGAGGAAGAACAAGGCTGGGAGGTGGGATGGAGGAACAGGGCCAGCTGGACCAGACCCAACCAACAGCCAGTTCCGTGTTCCAGGCTGCATGTGTTTTGCAAAACCTGCTGAAATTTCTTTTGGAGTCTGGACGGCCAGGCTGTGTGGCATCCCTCCCCCAAGGCAACCCCCCTTGCAGCTTCTAGGCACCACTTCTTCATTTTGCAACTACCTGAGTCAGTAAGAGGCAGAATTATGGAAAGGATTTCAGCCCTCCAGCCATCAACCATGGCGCCACAATCAGAGCTAGCACACCCTAGGCCTCTGATATGTCTGCTGTGTACATCTTTCCCCTTCTGGGGGATTCCGTTTCTCCCAAACCTTAAAGGGGATGGTGAACTCCTGGAGGGGCATCTTTCTTCCTTCTGGGGGGAAGTGAAAGTTATCAATCAGCCCCAGCTTCACAATGGATGTTCTCGCTTTTTCTCATCTGGGATATTCTGAGGGCATTGCAACCTTCATCTTGGTCCAGGGATGAGTTCAAAAGCCAGACAGCTGAGCTGGTCCTGGCTGCACCTGCCCCCACTGCTCTCCCCTTATGGTCAAAGTCTCCCAACCACCTTATCTAGTCATTTGAAGGGCTCCAGGGTCTCTTTTTGAGTTTTGGCATAATGTTCATTTCCAGATCAGAGGAAAGAGCTGACTGTCATTTCTCCATTTGGTGATCTAATATTGAAAGCTCCCCCTTCCAAAAAAATTCCTCTGGCCTCTTCCAGGTTCATGTTCAGCCTAAACCATCCCAGCCTTAAACCACAGCTCCAATTACCAGCCTTGGCTCACTGCCTGTCCTCCTCCTGCAACCCCAACTGTGGTCTGATTTCCCCCCCCCCCATCTTGTATTACCCATCCAGAGTGCTTTAGCAAATGCTATAGCCCCCACCCCCCACCCCCAAGAATTTGGCCTAGCCCAACCCCCAGGTGATCTGTGGAGACTGGCCCTTGCCAGTTCCCTAGAAGCAGGTTAGAGTGTGTACTTGTGGGCCCCCCCCAAAAAAAAAGTAAGGGACACAGTTCTGGTCTCTGGGATACCCAGGGGCTGTAGACAGGGTGTGGGTTCTAGCTCCCAGTTTTCCTAAGCCAGAATCCTCGGTGGGGAGAAAAGAAACTGTGGGGGTTGGAGATGGGCATTGTATGTATATTGCATATGGAGAACAATGCGGTTGGGTGGGGTGGTGGCAGACTGCACGGCCTGGCCAGAGTAACTTGAGAAGGGGACGCATGGGAGCGGGGGTCTGATTCTGGGGACGCGGCGGCGAGCCGTTAGTCCTACACCCTTCGCCTCGGGAGGTCAGGCACCTGGCTCCTTGCACCCCCCCTGCCCAGAGCTACCAGGGTTTGGCCGGGGCGGGAAGGGGGGGGAGGGCGGAAAGGGAGGAGGCGCGCGGATCCCGCTCGCTCTCTGCTTGCTCGCTTGGCGCGGCGCTGGGGGAGGCGGGAGTGTGAGTCACGGCGACTCCCGATTTAGGTGCCGGAAGGGGGGCTCTGCCGGCGGGGGCCGCGGGGAGGAGGCGCGGCTGTTTACTCTCCTGAAAAGGGCACGGAGGTGCGTTCTAGGGTTGCCGGGACCGGCCATAGTTTACCTCCTGCAGATGCGCTTTAAGAGATGCGGTGATAACCGAACTGTGGGCAGGCAGCCGGGTTATCCACCATGGGGTGTCCTCCTGGAGTCACGAGGGAACCAAAGGGACACACCCCAGAAACACCCCATAGCGGCCCCATGCCGACCACATGCACACCAACATACGGACTCCCTCAGACCCCTAATCAGACGACAGAGGCTGAATCGCCTCCACCACTCCGCAAGCACAGTGACCAATATACACCCAAAGGTGTGGAAACACACAGTCCCTTTATCACCTTACAGACCTCATAGAGGCGCGCACCCTCTAAACAGGCAGCACACGTGCGCACACATCCTTCACCACAGACACGCACATACACACAGCGAAATTCAGAGAAACGGGCAGTTCGCAGCAGACAACCACGTGCGCGCACACACTTCCAAAACGACACTGAAAACACTGACAACCCTGGGAAGGGGCCACGTGCACGTACATCCCGCCCAGGGCACACACCACCACCATCCTGGGACCCACCAAGGGGCGATCACCCGTATACCGCCGCTGCCCTCCACGGGAACCGCCTCGGTGGTACCGAGACCACTCCCCACTAGCTCTCCAGGGCCAGGGGTAGCAGCGAGGACACGCCGGCACTGGGTTCCGCCCCGCCTTGATGGACAGACTGACTGACATACCGGCAACCAGTCGGGTGTCTTCTCCGCGATCGGATTAACCGTTTAACTCCTTCATTCCCGTGCGCTCTGCAACTAGGCAGGGCGCTCTGGAAAGAGTGGAGTTCCGGCGCCCCCTCCCCGCCGGGAGCGGGGCTCTGCGTGGGCGGGGAGGGCCCCCCTCCTTGGGTGGCTGCCCCCCACTGGCCCGGACAGAGGAGGAGGGGGGCGGCGCTGACAGCGGCGGCGGGCGGGGGGCGGGGAGGGGCGGGACGGGGCGGAGGAGCCGCGGCTGGCGCCGAGCGGGGCGCGGGGCGCCGAGCGCGGAGAGCGCGGCTGGGCACAGAGCAGAGAACCAGGCGCCGACAGGAACCCTCGGCGCCCGGCCCGGGGGCGATCGGCCGGTAGCGCCCCCGGGTCTGTCCCCGGGGCGCAATGGCCCCACCGAGGCCGGGCGCGCCCGCGGGAACCCGGGCGCGTCGTCTGGCGCGCCGCTGAGCGGGGTGCAGCTTGGAAAGGCCAGGGTCTCCCTGGGCTCAGGTGGGGGCCGGCGCCATGGAGCCCCCGGCCTTCCCCTCCGAGAGGAGCCTATCTCTGTCTCTGCCCGGGCCGCGGGAGGGTCAGGCCACACTGAAGCCGCCACCCCAGCACCTGTGGCGGCAGCCGCGGACCCCTATCCGTATCCAGCAGCGGGGCTACTCGGACAGCGCGGAGCGCGCCGAACCCGAGCGGTCGCCACACCGGCCCATAGAGCGCGCCGATGCCGTGGACACCGGCGACCGGCCTGGCCTGCGCACGTCCCGCATGTCTTGGCCCTCGTCCTTCCATGGCAGCGGCGGCGCGGGCGGAGGCAGCTGCAGGCGGTAAGGCTGCTGGCGGTGGACGCGCGCGGAGCGGATAGGCGCACAGGGAGGACAACACTCGTCCTGCTGACCGCAGGGGGCGCTGTGATGCGGGTGGGGTCAATGTGACTGGAGGGGGTGGGGGTTGGGGGAATTCAATCGCGGGGGCGTCCGGGACCTGCTGCTTGCGGTGCACAGTACCAGAAGCTTCCCACTGAAGCTGATTCTGGGGTCAATTTAGGGGGCGCCATGGTACATGTGTAGGTTGGATTGAGGGCCGCAGCGTCGGGGTATATATCCTTAGTTGGTGGCAGGGTATCACTTGGAGGGACTTTGCTGGGATCACTGTACTGAGGGCTAGAGTCACTGTGTTTGGGGATGTTTAGGAGACCGCCTGCTAGGATCACACTGTTTCCTCCACTCCAGGTTGAGTGGCTCTCTGGTCCTGCTTGGGGTGGCGGACTGTATGGAGGAAGGGGACAGTCATAGATTTTCTGCAGCAGCTATTGTCAGAAATCCAGAGAGGGGCTTGGAGGAGCACTGGGTTGGGGGCCTTTGTGTTGGTTTGGGCGCCCCCAGTCAGGGCAGGAGTGTTAGGGTTCAGTAGCTGCCCAGGGAGAGAGACGTGTCCAGAGGGGTACACAATCCCGGCACAGGGTGAGGGAGTCCTTGCCTTCCTGAGGTGACAGTTTTGGTGTGTTAAGCTGCTGGGATGGTATCCCCTCATTGACCTGAATTCACTCCAGCTGTACCTTGCTATGTATTCTGCTCTCTGTAGATTTCAGGGGTCTTTTGATTGTGATAGTGGGACTTTGTGTGCTCCAGGGACAATGATTGTGACAGTGGAATGTGTGCTTCCAGAACAGTGTAGTTGTGATGTGTAGTTGTGATGTGGTGAACCCCAAGACAGTGGTTGTAACAGTACCACTGTGTGTGCTCCTGGAATGCTGTGACTGTGACACTGGGGCTTTGGGTGCTCCCAGGACATTGTGGTTGTGTCACTGTGTGTGCTTTGATTGTGATAGTGACTGGGTGTGTTCCAAGAACAGTGATTATGACAGGGTGAACTCTGTGTGTTCCTAGAACAGTGATTGTGACAGTATGCATTCTTGGCATGCAGTGATTGTGACACTGTGATGTGTACACTCCTGGGCACAGTGTGATTGTGTCCATGGAATTGTCTGTGCTCCCTGGGACACTCTGACTGAGACCCTGTGACATGCCCTCAGCTGCCTGTGTGTCCTGTGTCCCAGAGTTAATGCTCTGGCTTTCAAAGTGTGCTCCTGCCAGCCTGGTGTGCTGTCTTCTAACCATCTGGCATTCCCAGGGTGCTCAAGGGCCTGACCAGGTGTACTCTGGTAACATGTGACAGTTTTGACTGTGTGCTTTGCCTGACATCCATGGGTACCCCTGTGCTTGGGACATCACTAAGATAGTTTGAATCCAGCCTCTCCTAGAGTTCCAAGTGAGGCCCCTCTTGGGAGCCTCAATGTCACAGTCGGCTGTTACTCTACCATTCTAGGTCTCTCTGGGACCTCCAGCAGACACCATAGCCCTCCTTTCCTCGGTTTGGCTCCATACTTAGTACCCCTGCCTCCACCAGGAAGCTAGTGTCATGGGCTCAGCATACACAGCCTGCTATTTCCCAAAGGGAATTGGAGAGAAGCTAAAGAAAAACAAAGCTGGAATCAACAGGAAATGCCAAGACCAGGGGCAGCAAGCCAAACTGGCGCAGGTCACTGTCCTGAGAGATTGAGATGGGGGTGGGGTGCAGTAGGAACTGGGCCCTATTCCCTTTTAAGGCCCCAAATGAATCCACCTACCTGGGTCGCTGGGGCTCTGATTCTTTAGGGACAGTGGCTGAGTGGTAGTCATCATCGTTATCTTAATGGCATCTATCTTGTAGTGTCGCATCATGGGCTCTCAGCTGAGGACCTTCCCAAACATCCTCATCTCTAGTGTCCCATGAGATATTCCTTTTGAACAGATGAGAATTCTGAGGCCCATAGTGGCAAAGTCCCTTCTTGCCCAAGCTCACACAACCAGGCAAAGCTGAGATTCCAATCCAGGGTTGTCTGATCCCTGTGTGTCCTTACACAAGTGTCTTAACCTCTCTGAGCTTCCATTTACCCATCTGTGAAGTGAGGCTGTTGTTGGTAGTGCTCTTTGGGGTCTTTGAGAGCTCTCTGTAAGATTGGGTGTGTGTGTAAGGACTTAACACAGTGAGGGCTCACTAGATAGTCACTCAGGACCCAGACTGAGGGAGTGGAGCTCCTTCTGGGTAGTAAGAGAAAACAGGAAGTTCAACCACATCTCCACAAGGACTCAGGTTTCTGTTTCACTGTGGGCCAGTGTAGCCTCCAGTGGCTGTGGCATTAGCTCCAGGGTCCTTCTCCCACCCCCAGGAAGAAGGAGGAAGGGGGAACTGAGAAGCCACCACTGGGGACCTTGTTCCTTAGAATGGGCAGTCTGCCAGCACCATGCTCCCGACTGGGGGTCTACCAGTGTACACATGGCACATTCCAGTGCTCCCCCATGTTGGAGTTCATCCAGCAACCAAAAAGGAGATCTAGAGGACCCTCCAGATTTGAGTCACAGGAACCCCAAGAAAAAGGGTACCTGCCCCCCATCCAAAATAGTATTCACCAACCCTGAAGATCTGGGAATGCATGAGCTGCTGCTTCTGGTGCCTGGCAGGGCTGAGTCACGGCACTTCCATGACAGAGCCACAGAGTGGGATGAAGAGGACTCTGGCGTGAGGTGGGGGACGTGCCTGAATTGGGCCGGGGTAAGAGTGTATAAATCCCTCCCCGTTTGTTTCCCCAAACTCTTCTTACTGCATGGCCCCAGAAGAGAGGGGATGGAGGCAGCTGGGTTGAGTGGTCGGTGGTTTGGCCTCTACTTGGGTCCTCACCTCCCCGTGTCTCTGTCGCTCTCGTATCTCTGGATGTGTTTAGGGAACGGGTGTCAGTGCGCGTACCTTGCTCCACACGCCCTCTGCTGGGTGACTAGAAAAGCAAACGTTGAGTGTGCGCTCTGAGTCCCCACCTCCTACTGGGATTCTAGTTCCCAAGTCAAAGTCGCTGCCGCCACCACTACCGCGGCGCCCTGTATTATTATTTCATGCATATTGAGCGCCCCGGAGAGCGGGCGCCAGGCCGGCCGACCGCAGACTGAGGATGAGGTCCCCACCCTCTCAGGGCTGGGACCAGGTTGCTACTACCCCCACCTTCCATCCTCTGTCGAGCGCAGTGGAGACGGCCCCCCGGTGGAGGGAGAGGAAGTTGGCGTCAAAGTTGCGGACGCAGATTACCCGTTTTGCCTCCGCGCGCTTGCCCATGCCGCTGCCCAGCAAGATAGAGCCTCCCTACACCAAGCTGCCTCTTAACAGCCAGCGTCTCTGGCTTTCCATTTCTGCCGAGGAAACGGAGAGACAGTTGACTTGTCCAAGGTCATGCACTGAAGAAGGTCAGCACCAGGGTTCAATGCCAGATTTCCTCAGACCTGTGCGTGAGATTGAGATTGCAGCCTAGCAAGCCCTCGCTATATGACCTGGGACAGCATCTTCTTCCTTGCTCCTCAGTTTCCTCATGGGTAAACCAGGCTGAATAATTTCAAACCACCCCAACTCTGTGGTAAAGCTGCTGGTGATGCTGGGCTGCTGAGAGCTGGTGTTTAGGGAACTGCACTTCCTCAAAATTATGTCAGCAGAGAAAAAGAGGGTGTCCCCCAAGCCACAAATCCAGCCAGGCTGCTCAGTATCCCCTCTGTCACCAATAACAGATTGATTGCAAGCCCCTCTAAATTGCATGAAATTAGGACTTCGGATCTGGTGGACCTGCAGGTGAGGACAGAAGTTGGGTGGTGTTTTTGTTTTGGTTTGGTTTTGGAGGGGCACATCTGAACCCATTATTTTCACTCCTGAAAGCACAAATCCAGCCTTTGCCCTTCACTTGCTGAGATGTGACCTTGAGAAAGAATTTCACTTCTCTGATCCTCGGTTTCCCCATCTATAACAGGGCCATTGGTTCCACAAACATTGATTGGGCATCTTCAGGCTCCTGTTAAGAATGGGATAGACCCAGACTCCACCATCCTGGAGGTCCCAGACTAGTGGATGAGGAAGAAATGGCAAGTAAAGGTGTATGATGATTCCAGATGGGACACATAGGATATCAAGAACAGAGAGACCGTGGTGTTAGGAAAGTCCTCTCTGAGAAGGCGGCATTTGAGCAGAGACCCAAGTGAAGCAAGAGAGGAGGTTTTGTAGGTGTCTGAGGGTGTGAGTGACTAGCAGAGGGAATAGCCTGTGTAAAAGTCCTGAGGTCAGAGTGTGTCCAGTATGTTTGAGGGAAAGTAGGGAGGTAAGTGTGATAGGGGTGGAGTGAGCAAGGGGTGAATGGAAGGAAATGAGGCAGGGAGGTAACAAGCAATTCCTATAGGGCCTCACAGGTCATGGTCAGGGTTAACTTTAGGCCTCAGTTTACATGTGACTTCCGAGAAGCGACAAAGATTGCTGGGCTGGAAGGAAATTAAACTGTGAAGGCCCTGTGTAACCTAGTGGCTAAAATCCCAATCTCTAGAGTCAGACAACTGGACTCATAGTCCAGCTCTGCTCCTTTGGGCCCGGTGGCCCTGACAAGGCACTTCCCCTCTCTGGGCCTCAACTTCCCCATCTCTGAAATGGGCTAGTGAGAAAGCTGTTTTTAAGGTCTGATTCTGAGGAGTCTGAATAATAATGCAGGGAAGCCTGAGGATAGGTAAACTTGAATGCCCTTCATTTTTGGACCATGGGGTCCTGGTGACCTGTGCATGGATCTTAGTGGGTTTAGAGCAGAAATCCTCACTTGGGGGGCTCTTTCCTACCCTCCATCCCCTCAGGGGCATGTAGCAGTAGCTGAAGACATTTAGTTGACATGACTGAGTTGTCATGTCACGCTACTGGCATCGAGTGGCTAGAGGCCAGGTATTCTGCAGCTGCTGTTACATAGGACTGCCACCTAGGACAAAGGATTGCCTAGCCCCCAATGTCAGTAATGCCAAAATTGGGACATCCTGTGTTCCCAGTGAAATGATACATCTCTATGTGGTAAAAATTGGCTCTTGGTGTAGGTGTGTGAGGGTTACCTTTATGTATAAAGCCTGGATATACACACAGTACATTAACAGATATATAGTATGACTGCAGTCTTCACATTTTGTGGAGAAGGTGATTGGGAAGTAAATACTTGAAAAAGCTACTTCTTGGGGAGGTGATAATGAAATAAAGGGGAGCAAACGCAGGTTTAGAGTCTGGGTCAGCTACTCATTGGTTGTGTGACCTTAAGCTGATTGTTTCTCTCCAAGACTCAGTTTTCCTACATGTCAAATGGGGATAATAGTATTACCTTGTGGGTGTTTCATGAGGAATAAATGAGATCATAACTAGAGGCAATGAGTGCACAGGAAACATTCTAAAGGTTAGCTGCCAGCAGCAGCAGCAGCAGCAGCAGCAGCAGCAGCAGCAGCAGCAGCAGCATCTTTAGCCACTCTCTGGTACAGTGACTTGCATGTTATAAGCTCTCCATAAATGTTTTATTATAATAATGATAACTAACATTCAATGAGTGCTTAATATGTCCAACACTTTTCTGAGCCTTTTACATGTCCTTTGATGAGTAGGGTTATACCATTTGACAGACGGGAAAACTGAGTGAAATGAACTGAAACTCAATGAAATTCAGTGACTGGACTAAGGTCAAATGACTAAGAAGTGTCAGAGGTCAGATTCAAATGCAAGTCATCTAACATTAAGTCCCATGAAACTGGAACGAGCAGGTGGAGAGGGGCAGGGGGCTAAACTAGAGATTTGTCCCATTTTTTAAAAAAGATTTATTTATTTATGCATACAAGCTGGGGTACAGACCAGAGGCATGGGGCGGCAAGAGGGGTCACCAGAGACAGAGTGGGGAGCAGAACAGGAAGATAGACGGAAACACACTGCTGAGGGAAGCAGTGGGCAAGGCAGGAGAGGTCTGTCACACCATGTGGGAATCTCCCCGGCTGGGCATCGAACTCGCGTCTCCGACAACAGCGCCACAGCTCAGCGCCCAACCATTGTGCCACGCCACCAGGGAGGCCCTTGTCCCATTTTTCTTAGGTAAAACAAGCTTCTCTCACTTCCCAAATTTAGAGGCTGTGACCACAGTTGGAGCTTCTAGGGGTGTTTATAAATTGTGAGGCACATCTCAGGAACTGTGTGGGGTGTTCTCGGGGTGTCCCCAAGGATTATCTTGGATTCTGGGGCTAGCCTATGGTTATAGTACTGTCTTTGGGGACTTTAGAGGTCCTGCAGGATTTAGGATACATCTCCATGCACCTCTGAATCTGAAAACACCCCTGAGGTTATACTGAGGTTTCTATATTTGTGGGGACATCTCAGGGATGCTGTGGGGAGCATTTCAGGGGTTGGGAGACATCCAAGGAACTGTGGAAGCATTCCTAGTGTCTGTAAGGGACCTTAGAGCTTTGGGGAACCCTTAGTGGTCTTTGAGAATGGTTCTGTCTTTGTGGGGGATTCTGAAGGTTTCTTCTTAAGTTGGAATGGTGGGGCATATTAGGGACATCTTAAGAACCCTGGTGGTGGTCCTGGGACCTGAGGAATTTCTCATGGATTCTCAGCACACTTGCATTTGTGAGTACATCCTGGGATTCCTTTAGGTTTGTGAAGCTCTCTTAGTAACAATGAGGACACTACTAAGAGATATTTGGGGAGCTATAGAGTATCCTCATGACTCTGGGATCCTCTCAGCACTTGTGGGGGGACTGAGAGATTTGGGAGTACCCTTAGATTGTATGTGGGATAACTCTGGAACAATGGGGATACACTCTGGGATTGTGGGGTCCTCTGAGGGATTTGGGGATGTCCTTGAAGTCTCTCAACACCACAAGAGGTTTGTGAGCGAGTCCTAGGTGTTGGTAGAGATGCTTCAGGCTATTGTGAGGACGTCAGAGGGACTGAGGGAAGGTGAGGGGACTGGGGTCTCTGGTGTCCCTGAGGCGGCCTGTGGGCACTCTGGGCCCGCCCCGCCCCAGGGGCGGCCCCAGCGCCAAGCCGGAAGGGCCAATGCGGCCGGGCGGGGTGGGGCACATGGGCCCCAGGGTTGGGCGGCCGGCCAGCCTGCGTGGGCCGTACTGGGCGGCGCGGTTCCCCAGCGCCTGCCCTGGCGGGCAGCCCCCGCCTACCCCCGCGCGCCCCCCGCGGCCATGGCGCGGCCGCGCGGCCTGGGCCGCTTCCCCCTGCAGCAGCAGGCGGTCTTCCCGGCATCGGCAGCCGAGGACGAGGCATTTCTGCCTCAGCCCCCAACCCCGCGCGCCCCCCGCCTCCCAGGTTCACCACCCTCCTCGCCCATCTTCTTCGCCAGCCCGTCCCCAACTTTCTGCAGGCGCCTTCGGCTTCTCCGCAGCTTCCAGGATTTCAGCCGTCAGGCGTGGGCCGGGTAAGTGCGCGATAGTGGCTATAGGTTCGAGTATCCCTGGCCACCCGGGCGCGTGCCAGAGTCTGGGGTTCATAGCTGGCGCTCCCCAGCCTCACTTTTCTTCTTCCGTCATAAGGCAGTGATAAAAATCATTTCTGCCCTCCAGGGTTACCGTAGAGACATCTGATAGGGCATGCAGTAGGCGCTCAATAAACACTAAGTTCCTCCCACTTCCCGTGCAGACCTGAGGCTGTGGTCAGGTTTTGGAAAAGTGAGGTCAACCTGTCATCCAGGGTGATCCGCAGACGTCAGTTCTGTTAGCCCAGTCTAGCGTCCTGTGAAATGGGGCCAGCGGTGTCCTCCGGAGGTTGTTTTGCCAAGAGGCTGGGTTGTGTTACCGCCTGCACTGGGCACGGAGAACAAATGAAAGTTCCCTTCCAGGACGTATTCTGTATTCCGGGTGGGTTGCGGGGGCGGGAATCCTGGGGGTGAGAAGCCTGTGGCCACATCCGGTCTGGCTTCCCAGTGCCAGTTTTCTTAAAATCGAGGGTTGACAGCCCAGAGGCTGTCACCAGCCGGGGCTGGTGGCGTCTCTAGCGGGAGCGTCTCTAGAGTCTGGAGAAGGTCCTCTGCTTCGCCCTCTCGACTTTACTCTCTACACCCACTTGTTTAGAACCCAAGTCCGGAGACTGGGAGAGGGCACTACAAGGACAGGACCCGGCCCAGCCTCTGGACCTGGGGAAGAGATGGAGCCTGGGAGGGAAAACGGGGAGGGGTGGGGGTCTCTGGGAGCCCTGCGTGGGGTCGGGAAGGGTGTGTGGGGCTGGGGGCGGGGGCGGGAAATCAGTGCTTCTGTTGGGTTTCTCTTTGTTTCCACTTATGTCTCGCCTGTCTCTGTTCCACCTCAGCCCTATCCCCCACCCGCGCTCCATCTTCCCTTCTCCAGTCGCTCTCCCCAGGGTTTTTGTTGCCAGACCCCCCACTCAGCCTGGCTGGGCTGGTGAGTATAGTTCCCAAGTTCCCAGGGGCGAGAATGTCGCGTTCAGAGACCTCTGTCTGGCCCAGCTCGACGTCAAGGGAGGAGGGGGTGAAGGCGGGGCCAGAGCGGGGATGTGCTGCCTGGAGCCCAAGAAAACGGGAGCCCTGGGCACACACACCCTCCAGGCCCGTGGGGAGGTGAACAAGGGGGAAGTGTGTGTAGAGTTCCGCTGGGCCTCCTCAGGAGGAGGCAGTCTCGGAGCCCGCCCTGCTTCTGCAGACGCTGGGCGCCCTAGTGCCTAGCGCCCTCCCTGGGGGGGTCACCGGGAGGGCGGGTGTGGAGGTGGCACCCGTGGCTGCCTCAGACGCCTCGGGCCTGGAGAGCAGTGCACGCCACACTATCGTGCAGCCATCCCCATGCGCACCCCAACGGCACTTGGCACCCATGCGCTCCACAGCAGCGCCCCGGGCCCGGCCACGGCCCCCTGCCCTGGCACTGCCCCCAGCAGGCCCTGAGTCCCTGGTCCACTTCTCCTTCAGCGACGAGGACACCCATTGGCACCCTCCAGGCAGATCTGTCAGGTGGGTGGCCTGTGGCCAGTACCCTCCTTTGTCACCTGAGGGCTCTGGCTACATTGGGGGAGGGGAGGAATGGGCACTATACTGCCTTGGGGGGAATCCTCAAGTGGTTTCCAGGGTCTTCCTCGAACCCCACCCCCTTCCCTGGCCCTAAATTTCTGGGTGCTGTGGAGGGCTTCCTGAAGGTGGTGGCCCCCAAAGTGGATGCTGGGTCCATCCCCCTTCCTGCCTAAACCCAGACAGAATCCACTCCCCTTTTTTGCCCCTAAACCTGGGCCTCTGACATTCACCCTGGCAGCAAATACGGGTGTCCAGCGTCACCTGGGCTCCACTCCCAGGCCACGGGCTTGTGGCCAGGTCCCTCTGGCCCTGCTCTGCTCAGTGCCTCAGCCTTACCATTGCTGGAGTTGCCAGGCTGAAAGCAAGCTGGGGTGGGGGTGGGGAAGGGATGGCCCTGTTAGAATCCTGGAGGGTATTTAGAATCATCTGAACAGTGTTGGGGCAGAGAAGTGGTCTTCAGGTTGTCAGAATTCTCAGGATTGTTCAGACTTGTCCTTGCTTCCCTGCACTAAGCCCTTCCTATACCTGGACACACATGCTCTTTAACATGGACACACCTGCTTCACACAGACTGCAACACACAGAATAATCAGGGTCTCCTGGTACTCATTATGTTAGGTGTGTTTTCTGGCTGGTGGGGGGCACGGAGAGAACCCCACCGTGGTCATGATGACACACAGACCGCAGAAATCCTGGTTTATCCCACAAACACTTGCATATACTGCACTAACCCACAGAAACACTCGCCGTAACACACACCCTTCCTGACCCCCACGCAGGGCTCCCAGAGACTTCCACCCCTCCCTGTGTTCTCTCCCCGCCCCCATCTCTTCCCCAGGTCCAGAGGCTGGGCCGGGTCCTGTCCCTGTAGTGCCCGCTCCTAGTCTCTGGACATGGGTGCTACATGATTCCCTGATTCCCACCTCCACATCACCACAGGAGCACACCTCATTTCCTTTCGGGAGTCAAGTATAGTCAGCACATTTGCAACACAGGTACACAGTGTCACAAGGTCACACAGACACGCAGACACTCAGATTTACACAGGCACCCATGAACATTCAACCCCCTCCCGACACACACACACACAAATCCGCACAGAAAGCTATATGCACACAGGTGTCCCCAGGGCACAGAGACCCCCTGACTCACATCCACAGAACCTCCTTACATAGCCAGTCCCACAAACAGCCGTGTCACCTGGCACCACGCGCCTGCCTGGCAGGCACACACCAGTGCCTGCCCTCAACCTCCGTGTGACCTTCACAAAGCAAACGCCAGGCCTTTCCATAAAGACTCCTGGCACCTCCTATGAGGGTGTCAGGTGGAGTGGGGCGGGAACCCAGAGAGAGGCCAGGCCTGCCAGTGGGGAGACAGGCATTTGGAGTGCTGCTTTGTAGCCTGGCTACTCAAGTTCAAATCTTTGTTCTACCGCTAGCCGGGTTCTACATTCTGTCTGTGCCTTAGTTTCTTTTTCCGGAAAATGAAGCATTTATGTGTGTTTGGACAAATATAGTATCTAGTGTATTGCATTCAACAGCAGGTGACTACCTTCATGATACTTATGATTTTTACCGACTAGGACGTGCCTCCTTTCCTGCCACCTCCCCCCACCCCTTGTTTGTTTCCCGTAAGCCTCTGAAGCAAAGCTCCCTTGGGTCTGGATCTGTCCCTGGGCTGTACAGTCCTCCAGAGGCCCAATTTGATGCTCGGGAGCCGAGGTAGACAGGCTTGGGGTAGAGGCAGGTAGCAACTTCACCTGACTGTGTGGTCAGCATATCCTAGGGGGGCACATCATGGGCAGGTCATTTTACCTCTGTTGCAGTGTCCAGCCTATTGGTTGCCTATGACTTCTGGCTTGTAGCTTGTGGCTTGGGACATGATTGGAGCAGTCTCCAACCTGACTCTGGGCAGGCCAGGAGAGATGACTCCCCACAGCCTGAGGGGTAGCTGAGACCCCCACTCTCAGCTGAATAGCCCTAGCCCCATCCCCTTCCCTCTGCCCTTCTTCAGCCCACAGAGACATCTGCTCCTAGAAGCACAAACATCAGGACTCCAGGGACTTCCTCTTCTCATCAAGGCCTCTGGGCTTCTGCTTACGTGAGCCGAGTCTCCTGGGGCTGCAGTATTTGCCGGCCTATGCTAGAGGGTAGCCTTGAGAGACCTGTGTCTCACCTGCCCTAAAGTGTGCTTCAGTTCCTGGGGCAGAGGGTAGGATCCTTAGTACATAGGTATGTTCCTTCTCCTTCCCCTGTGGTGCTCAGCGGAGGCAAAAAATTCAGGTTAGGCCTTAGGAGACAGAACATGGTTCTTAGGCAGTGAGGCCACCAACCCCTCAACACTCCTTTGAGCCTCAGTCTCCTCACTGAACATGGACGTTAACAGAACCCAACTCAGAGTTGGTGGGTTCATGTGCATAAAGCACTTTGATAGTGCCAGGCATACAGCAAGTATTTAGTAAGTGTCATGTGATTACTACTGTATACCTAAAAGGATCTAACGTGGTACCTGAAACCTAGCAGGTACTTCACAAGTGGGCATTATCAGTACTTACGATCTGTGAGTGTTCCATCTTCAGAGTTTTTTTTTAAGATTAATTTATTTATGCATAAAAGAGATGGGATGTAGGCCAGAGGTGTGGGGTGGTGAGAGGATTCACCAGAGACAGAGTGGGGACCAGAACAGGCAGATCTACTGAAATACACTGCTGAGGGGAGCAGCGGGTGAGGCAGGAGAGGTCTGCTGTGCCATGTGGGAAGCTCCCTGGCTGGGGATCGAACTCGTGCTGCAGTGGCTCTGGATAACTTCACAGTGCTTCGCTTGACCTGTTGTGCCACCAGGGAGGACTTTAAGAGTTTTTTAATTAAAAAAGTTAACATATAGTAAAATTCACTCTGTTTAGTATACAGTCTATGAGTTTTGTTAGTTGTGGCAAAAATACATAATATAAAATTTCCTGTTTTAACCAAGTTTAAAAGTACAATTCAATGAAATTAAGTAAACTTACTGCTATGCAGCCATCACTACCATCCATTTCCCCGTACTGAAACTCAGTAGTCATTAAACACTAACTCCCTATCTCCCTGCCCCCGGGCTCCTAGCAAGCAACCACTATTTTACTTTCTTTCTCTATGAATTTGACTCCTCTAGGTATCTCACATAAGTGGAATTGTACAACATTTGTCCTTTTGTGTCTGGTTTACCTCATCTAACATGACATTTACAACACTCATTCAAGTTGTAGCATATGTTGGAATTCCATCCCTTTTTAAGGCTGAATAATAATATTATACTAAATAGATATACCACATGTTCTCCCTTTGTTCACCCAGTGGACACTTAAGTTGTTTCCACTGTTATAGTGGAAGTACTGCTATGAACATTGGTGTACAAGTCTCTATTTTAGTCCCTGCTTTCGATTCTTTACAGTATGTATACCTAGAAGTAGAATCGCTGAGTCATATAGTAATTCCATATTTAAATTTTTGAAGTGCTGCCAAATTGCACTATTCTACCATTTTGCATTCTCACTAGCAATGCACAAATTCCAATTTCTCCGTATCTTCACCAACACTTGTTATTTTCTTTTTTTTGTTAAATAACAACCTCCCTAATGGGTTTTCAGTAGTATCTCATTGTGGTTTTGATATATATTTCTCTGATGACTAATGGTGTTGAGCATCTTCTTGTGTGCTTATTGAATATCTGTGTATCTTCTTTGGGGAATTGTCTTTAGAGAACTTCCCCACTTTTTATTTGGGTTGTTTGAGATTTTTGTTGTTGTTGAGTTTTAGGTGTTCTTTGTATATCTCTCTATATTAACATAACATATACATGTGTGTGTGTGTGGTTATATATATATTTACATATATATATTTGTTTGTATATGACAAGGGATTTTAATTCCTTATCAGATATGTGATTTGCAAAAAATTTCTCCCATACTGTGGATTGACTTTTCACACTCTGAATAAAAAGATACACAAAAGTTTTTAACTTTGATGAAGTCTAATTTATTTATTTTTTCTTTTGTTGCATGTGCTTTTAGTATCGTATTCAATGTCATAAAGCTTCTAAGAGTTTTATAACTTTTAAGAGTTTCATAGTTCTCATGTTTAGGTCTTTGATCTGTTCTGAGTTAATTTTTGTATATGGTGTGAGTAAGGATCCAACTTCATTCTTTTGTGTATGGATATCCAGTTTTGTCAGTTTTGCACCATTTATTGAAAAAGCTCTCTTTTACCAATTGAATGATCTTGACACCCTTACTGAAAATCACTCAACCAAATCTGCAAGTATTTATTTCTCAACTTTCTATTCAATTCCATCTTTATGCCAGTACCACACAGTTTTGATTACTGTTGCTTTGTAGTAATTTTTAAAATATATATGTATACAAGCTGGGGTGTAGACCAGAGGTGTGAGGAGGTAAGAGGATTCACCAGAAACAGAGTGGGGAGCAGAACAGGCAGATCTACTGAAGTACACTGCTGAGGGGAGCAGTGGGCGAGACAGGAGAGGTCTGCTGTGCTATATGGGATGCTCGTTGGTCGGGTATTGAACTTGTGCTGCAGTGGCTCTGGATAGCTTCATAGTGCTGCAACTTAACCCGTTGCACCATCAGGGAGGCCCTGCTTTGTAGTAATTTTTGTTTTAAATGTGACTTTGGGGGCCTCCCTGGTGGCTCAACGAGTTAAACGCAGCGCTGTGGAGCTGTCTGCGGCTGTGGAGTGCGTTCGATGCCCAGCTAGGGAGAATCCCACGTGGTGCAGCAGACCTCTCCTGCCTCGTCCGCTGCTCCCCTCAGCAGAGTACTTTGGTTGATCTGCCTGTTCTGCTCCCCACTCTGTCTCTGGTGAACCCTCTCACCACCCCACACCTCTGGCCTGCATCCCAGTTTGTATACAAAAATAAATAAATCTTAAAAAAAAATAAACTATGGGACACTTTAAAAAAATAAATAAATGTGACTTTGGATTTTGTTTATTTGTTTATTTATTTATACAAGAACTGGGGTATAGGCCAGAGGTGCGAGGGGTGAGAGGACTCACTAGAGACAGAGTGGGGAGCAGAACTGGCAGACCTACTGAAATACGCTGCTGAGGGGAGCAGTGGGTGAGACATGAGAGATCTGCTGCGCCATGTGGGTCAGATCCCTGACCAGGGATCAAATTCATGCCCTAGTGGCTGGTGATAGCTTGACAGCGCTGAGACTTTAACACCTGTGCCACCAGGGAGACCCTGTAGTAAATTCTGAAGTTAGGAAGTGAATCCTCCAACTTTGTTTTTCTTTTTAGAGATTATTTTAGCCATTCAACATCTGTGAAATTTCATATATATTTTTAATTTTATTTTTTAATTTTTTAAAGATTTATTTATTTATTTATTTATTTATACAAGAACTGGGGTGTAGGCCAGAGGTGTGGGGTTGTGAAAGGATTCACCCGAGACAGAGTTGTTGTTGAGTTTTAGGTGTTGAGTTTTAGGTGAAGCAGAACAGGCGAATCTACTGAAGTACGCTGTTGAGGGGAGCAGTGGGTGAGGCAGGAAAGGTCTGCTGCGCCATGTGGGCAACTCCCTGGCCAGGGATTGAGCCCCGGCTGCAGTAGCTCTGGATAGCTTCATAGTGCTGAGACTTAACCTGTTGTGCCACCAGAGAGGCCCTTCATGTGTATGTATTCTGGATGGATTTTTAAAATTTCTTCAAGGAACATCATTTGGATTTTGATAGGGGTGGCATTGTATCTATTGTTGACAACTTTATTAAATCTTCCCATCCATGAATATGGCATGTCTTTCCATTTATTTGTGTCTTCTTTAGCTTTCTTTGGCAACAAATTTGTACTTTTCTGTGTACAAAGCTTTTGCCTCCTTGGTTAAGTTTATTACTAAGTGTCATTCATTTTATAATGTATTGTAAATGGAATTTTGGGGGTAAGATTCTTTCTGGATTATTAATTGTTAGTGTTTAGAAAAGCAGCTGGTTTTTGTGTATTGATTTTGTGTCCTCAACTTCACTGAATTCTTTTATTAGTCTGTACTCTGAGTTTTGAAACATGCAACCCCCACCACTGGCTTCTTTTAGCAAAATTCATTTAAAACTCGAACAGTTGTTTCATATATCAGTAATTAAAAGGAAACTTCTGTTACTCTCTATTCTGGTATAACACCTCTGACATCAAATGTGTGGAGGTTTTTCCCACTCTGACCAAGCCTCCAGTTCTCTGCAGACACCAGCTGCATGTCCTGTAGTTTAATTCAGTTTGGACACTAACTGGCTGGTGTTAATGAGCTCCAGCAGGTTAGGTGGTCAGTCCCAGTCCCACTGTCCCCACTTCACATGTCAGTTTCAAGTCTGGAACCTGTGCTTCTGACTAACTGAATATCAATCAGAGTTTCCTACAACTACTCCTTGGATTTGATAACTTTCTAGAACAGGTCACAGAACTCAGGGAACAGTTCATAGTCATGCATAGCTTAACAAGGGGGATACATTCTGAGAAAAGCATCACTTAGCAATTTCATCTTTGTGTGAATGGCAGAGTGTAATTACATAAACCTAGATGGTACTACCTGCTTCACACCCAGGCTCTGTGCTATGGTATTGGGGCCACTGTCATATGCAGTTTATCATTGACTAAAACATCATTACGCAATACATGACTGTTCTTAGTGGGTTACTGATTTATTATAAGATACAACTCAGGAACATCCAGATGGAAGAGATGCATGAAGGTGGTTCTTCCTTGCCTTCTTCAGGTGCCCCATCTTCCTGACACTTCAATGTCCTCCAAACCTTATAGTTGAGGGGTTTTGCTTGAGATCTCGTTATGTGGGGGGAATTGATTGAATCATCAGTCAATCCACTGGTGATTAGCTCAACCTCCAGCCCCTCTCCCCTGCCTGCAGGAAAGTTCCAACCCTCTAATCACCTGGTTGGTTTCCCTGACAACTGACCCCCCTCCTGAGGCTATCCTAGAGTCCCTCCAGTAATGTCATTAGTGTACAAAGTCTCTTATGCCGAGATTCCCAGAGTTTAGGAAACTTGTTAGAGACCAAATATTCCCTATTAAGTAATAATAGTTCTTTTTTTTTAAGATTTATTTATTTATGCATACAAGCTGGGTTACAGGCCAGAGGCGCGGGGCGGCGAAGACAGAGGTTCACCAGAGACAGAGTGGGGAGCAGAACAGGCAGATCGACGGAAATACACTGCTGAGGGGAGCAGCAGGTGAGGCAGGAGAGGTCTGCTGTGCCATGTGGGAATCTCTACTGAGGGGAGCAGCAGGTGAGGCAGGAGAGGTCTGCTACGCCTTGTGGGAATCTCCCTGGCTGGGCCTTGAACTCACGTCATCGCTGCTGCCAACAGCTCCACAGAGTAGTGCTTAACCGCTGTGCCACCAGGGAGACCTGATAGTTCATTTGTTTTAATGAAGAAGTGTTCCATGGTATGGAACTGGGGTGTAGTCCAGAGGTGTGAGGGGGTGAGAGGATTCACCAGAAGTGGGGAGCAGTATAGGCAGATCAACCCAAGTACACTGCTGAGGGGAGCAGCGGGCAAGACAGGAGAGGACTGCTGCGCCATGTGGATCAGCTCTCTGGCCGGGAATCGAACTCGTGCTGCAGTGGCTGCGGACAGCTTCATAGTGCTGAGACTTAACCCGTTGCGCCACCGGGGAGGCCCTGCCCACCTTTTTTTTTTTTTATGTTGGCTGCCTGGACCCTGGGAACATTTGCTCTAAGGGAGGTAGAATAGGCAAAGGACAGTAGTTAAAACCTTGGTCTGAAGAGTCACGAGATTTGGGTTTAAATTCTGACCCCACTTTTGCTCTGTTACTCAGAACTAATCTCCTCTCTGAAGCTCAGTTTCTTCCTCTGTAAAATAGTGAAATCTCTCCCCTCTCCCCTAGACCAGGACTGGCCCAGAAAAAAAAAGCTCAGTATATGGAAGCTGGTTTTGTTGTCTGATCTGGGAGATTTCAAACTTATTTCTTAGAGGAGAGACCATTAAAATTGAATCTTATGCTGATTCTCAGTAGGTAGGACAAAAAAGCGGAGGCTTTCATTTCCTCTTTTTAACCTATTACACCCACCAGAGCATAGTCTGAAGCCTGCTTATTAGTCTGACTCCCTCATATTAACAATGGACAAGAGGTAGCAGACTGGAGAGAGCCGTGGCCTTCCCGAGGCCACACAGCACATGGCCAGAGTATAGCTCCTCGTTCTTCTCCCCAGCTGTCCGCATCTACTGCCTTGCTGAATCTACTCCCCAGATGTTGAGAGGCAATCACCACCATATTTTGAGTTCTGTGCCAGGCACCTTTCTGAGTATTTCATCTGTGTTAATGCTGGTCACCTGCACCACCCAAGGTCAGTGGTAGTTGTCTGCATTTTATGGATGAGGAAACGGAAATTCAGTAATGCCTCCCAACTCACACAGCTGGGAAGTGGTGCAGTCAGCATATGCCCACTTCTGTCTGTCTTGCTCTCCACTCCCTCTGTTGCCGCCTCTGTCATAGTTTGTATCTATCTCCACTCCAAACATTCTAACATCCTGGGCCTTTCACTTGCTGTTCCCACACCTGGAGTGCTTTTTCCTGCCTCTTGGTCTACTACTTTTCATCTTTTATGCCCTACTCAGACAGCAGCTAAACTCAACTCCAGTAATTTGCTATCACCCGTCCAGTTTTAATTTTCTGTGGGACACAATCCAGTTTGTTTATTACTGTATTCATCCATTCATTCTTATGTCTTATGATTTATTTAATAAATTTTGAGTGACCATCCATGTGTGCCAGGCCATATTCTTGGCCCAAAGGATAGAGCAATGAACAAAGCAGACAAAAAAAAAAAAAAACCAAAAAACAAAGCCCTACTTCCAGAGCTTAGTTCTTGAAGGGAAAGCAAACACAATAAAGAAGATAAGCAAAATATATTGTATGTCAAGTAAGTTGTATCTTTTGGATTTGATTTTGTTTCTGTAAGGAAGGGAAATATGAAATATTCAGTCAGGGACTTCAATTGAGATAGGTTGGTCAGGGGAGGCTACCCAAAGAGCTGACTTTTTTTTTTTTAATTTTTTTTTTTTTATTTATACATACAAGCTGGGGTACAGGCCAGAGGCGTGGGGCGGCAAGAGGGTTCACCAGAGACAGAGTGGGGAGCAGAACAGGCAGATCAGAACTACACTGCTGAGGGGAGCAGCGGGCGAGGCAGGAGAGGTCTGCCGCACCATGTGGGATTCTCCCCGGCCGGGCGTCCAACTCACGGCCGCTGCCGACAGCTCCACAGCGCAGCGCTTAACCGCTGCGCCACCGGGGAGGCCCCAAAGAGCTGACATTTAAGCTAAAACTTGAAGGACATGAAGAAGGAGCCACTGGAGATCTGAGAGGGGAAACAGCCTGTGCAAAGGCCCCAAACTAGGCATGTGTCTGGAATATTTGGGGACTAGCAAGGAGGCCATTGTGGCTGAAACAGAGTGCGGTGAAGGGGAGAGTAGCGGGTCATGGGCCAGAGCCTTGTGGGCAGCAGGGGGACTTTGGCTTGTGCTCTCAGTGAAGTGGGAGCCATGAGTTTTCAGCAGAGAGCTAAGGAGAGATATGACCTGACTTGTGTGTTCACAGGCTCCCTCTGGCTGCCCAGGAGGGAACAGACTGAAGGGTGAAGGCAGGAGTGGGGGACCAAGGCAAATGGACTGGTTCAGGCATGAGATGGGGGTAGAGAGGCTACCCCAACAAAGAGAGAGAAGTGGATGCATTCTCAATAGATTTGGGTGGTGAGGCTGATTTGAGGTGCAAAGGAAAGAGTAGAGCCAAGGACAACTGCACAACTTTTGGGGTATGTATTTCCACTAGTTTACCCTATCAATGATTGGCCATCCCCTTGTCATTTCTGAGGGACAAATCATGGTCACTGCTGTGTCCCAGCCCCAGCAACAGGGCCTGGCACATAAAGGCGCTCAGTAGCCAATTGATCTCTGCAATTCTCTTTCCCATCTCTCTTGGAGTGCCTGTCTTTAATGTCCTTTATTTGCGCCCACCCCACTTCCATCTGTGCCAGGAATTTCCTTGATCTCATTCCTTTGACCTCCCCAAGACCATTTCAGTCCTTGACCCCTGTTCTCCCTACCTGTTCCCTGCAGCTTTGAAACAGAGAATGGACCCACATCATCACCTGGCCGCAGCCCCCTGGACTCGCAGGCGAGCCCAGGTCTCGTGCTACATGCTGGGGCAGCCACCAGCCAGCGCCGCGAGTCCTTTCTCTACCGGTCGGACAGTGACTATGACATGTCACCCAAAACCATGTCCCGGAACTCATCAGTCACCAGCGAGGCGTGAGCACCCCTCCCCTTTCCCCACCTGCCAGCTCTTCCAGGCCTGGCCAGACCATAGGCTGCCCTCCCCAGCAAGGATTAGATAGGCACAGCCCAAGCCCCCATATCCTCTCCCCAGTGAAGGGTAACCACCCTCTTTCCCCCAGCAAGGACAGTCCCTTTACAGCTTACCTACCCAGTGAGGGACAGCGCCCACCCTATCTCTGCCCCCCACCCAGACACATTGGGACCCTCCCTCAGGCCAGCACCCCCCCCCCATGTTTATGTCTACCCCCCCACTCAACCTGCTCAAGCCCACTTCTACACATGGGCTGCCAGGATAGGGCCCTCAGCCTGTATCTCTAGCCAGGAGGAACCCCTATACTTGAGCCCTTCCTTGCCAGCGCTTCTTCCCAGAGCGTCCATGTCATCTGAGCCCCCTCTTCCTTCCCCACCAGGCTTCCATAATCCACCCCCTTTATGATGACCACCTGTGGAGGCATGAGTACCCTCCAAGACCTGCTCAGCCCCTCCCCTCTGTGGGATTCTCTAGTTCTGCTCTCACCCGTGGAGGTACCCACCTCCAACCCCCAGCCCTCTTCCTGCTCCCTCCACCTCTCTCCCACCCCTGCGCTCACCCAACCCAGTTGCTGTAGTGTGTCACTGTGCCTCTTTGTTAAATTCTTTCAGGATCAGCCTTCAGCATGTCCCCATTGGTGAGGTGTAAGTGCCCCCCCTTCACTCTGTGGAATCCCCTCCCTGCCCATCATCCGCCCCAGGCCCAGCCCCCACAGTATGCACCGTAGAGAGCTGTTTGTATGACATCCCAATCACAGTCCCGCTTCATCTGGAGGCTTGGGGGGTCCCACTGTGAGGACCCCTGACCTGGCCTTGTCATTGATTGTAGGCACGCCGAGGACCTCATCGTGACGCCGTTTGCCCAGGTGAGATCTGTCCCCTGAGGAGGAAAAGGCTTCCAACTCTGAAGCATACTTGGGGACTTGGGCCCTCTGGGCAGACCCCTGCCCTCACTGCTGCTCCACACCCAGGTGCTGGCCAGCCTCCGGAGCATTCGCAGCAACTTCTCTCTCCTGACCAATGTGCCCATTCCCAGTAACAAGTAAGTCGAGGCTGGGCCCCCATGCCCACAATCATGAGGCACACTTGTATTCAACTTTCAGCCCTGCTGTGTGACCTCAGACAGACAATTGACCTCTCTGAGCCTCTGTTCAGGCATCAGCTCCCCCTTGAGCCAGTAAGTCATTGCGATTTGAAAGCTTAAGACACAGAAACGTTTATAAAGACTATTAAGGGGTCAGGACACATGGTGGTAAGGCCGCGGGTGGCCAGCCCCCAGCCTTGGCCCTAATGCCGACTTGCTGGGCAAATAGCATTCCTATGGCACCTCCATTAGATAGCTGCCATGGGGAGACCAGGAGATGGTATATAGGAAAGTGCTAGAACATTGTCCAGCGCACAGTAGGTGCTTATTAAATAGGAGTCATTATTTGGGGCACTGTTGTGGCTGAGAGCTGTTGGTCTCTCTGGGCAAAGCTATTTTCAGAAGGTTCAAGGAATGGGAGGGGGTGCAGGGATGGTCAAGGAAGCAGAGACTTTGGCGGGACAGGGCTTTACCCTACAGCTGACCAGCTGTGTAATCTTGAATTCGCCTCCTTGAGCTGGTTTCCTAATTTGTGAAATGGTTCTTGTGGGGCTCTGTGAAAGGCCGCAGGCAGACTGTGTGGCAGTGTGCCTGGGATACAGTGAATGCTCAGAAAGAGGAAAACCGGCATTATACATGGAGAGGGGGAGACAGGTATCTGGGGGGGCCCAGGCTGACGCTGGAGACCCATTTCTTTGCAGGCGGTCCCCGCTGGGCGGCCCAACCCCTGTCTGCAAGGCCACGCTGTCAGGTAGCTAAGCCCAGGGAGGGCCCTTCTTACTGCCCCAGTGGGGGTCCCTCACCCAGGGTCGCTGTCTCGCCCCCTTCCCCAGCACCCCACTCACCTGGTGGACCCCCAAGACCATGGGTGGGGGCCTCTGGGGGCCTGCCTGTGGACCCTCTCAGTCATAGCCCCGGCGGTCCCTTCTTCAGAGGAGACGTGCCAGCAGTTGGCCCGAGAGACGCTGGAGGAGCTGGACTGGTGCCTGGAGCAGCTGGAGACCATGCAGACCTGCCGCTCGGTCAGCGAGATGGCTTCACACAAGGTGTGGGCCTGGGCCTGCAGGGCAGTGCCAGCGCCTGGGCAGGGCTGCGGGGTGGGCCAGTCAGGGTCAGCATTTGGGTGCTTATGGGCCGGCCAGTAGGGAGAAGGGCAAATCAAATCTGTCACAGGGCCCATGGCTGGGGGCCAGCTCCTGGGGTGGGCCAGCCCTGGGTACTAGCTTCAGGAGGTGCAGCTTCTATAGATTCTTACAGGGCTGGAGAGGATGGGTGTGTGTGAGCCTGTGTGTCTGCTTGTATGTCTGTCCATAGGTGACTATATCTCTTGGGAGGATGGGAGTGGATATAATATGCTTGTGTAGTCTACGGGTGTGTATCTGTGGCTTATGCATCTGCATAGCTGTCAACTGTCAGCCACACAGTTGCAGTACGGGGTGTGGGTTTCCAAGGGGATCTGTAAGGAATGATGTACAGATGTTGAACCTGTGGAGCATGTATGGGCTTGCACAGGCGATTACGCAGGCTGCGTGTGGGAGTGTACTGTGGGTGCGTGTGCATCTGCGGGCATTGATCCAGATACACATCCAGCTCCAGATGTGTATTCCTGTGTATTTGAGTGACTGTGTGTGCTTGCAGGGCTGCAGAAGAGGTTGCAGACCATACACTGCACAACTGCAGGGGGCGTCATTCAGAAAGCAGGCTGTGCGAATGATGCTTCCTCGGATTGTGCGGGGTGGTGGCATTCCTTGTGGGAAGATGCTTACCAGGAAATGAGTGTGCAGGTGGAGGTGTGTGTGTTGGGAGTGCAGGCGCTTGTAGATGGAGACCTGTGTGGAAACATGGGCGTCTGAGAGCTATTGTGTCTGAGGATGCACTGAGCATCTCAGAATGTGACTGAGTCTCGGGGCGTGGATCCACAGGTGTGTGCATATCTGTGCATCTGTGGATTTGAGAGTGAGCATTTCCTGCATCTAAGGCCATGTGGGTGTGTGTCTGTAAGTGTATCTAACATCTGGGTGTGTCTCCCTGGGTGTTACTCTGTGCTCTCAGAAGGGGCGTGTCTGAAAACATTTATAACTCTGCACACTCAACTGTTTACCCACAAATGTGTTGGACATAAAAGCTGTGAGTTGTGACTGTGTGAGAGAGAGTTAAGTGTAGCACTGAAAGCATTAGGATGTCTGTGTGTGTTCAACTGCCTAAGAGCACGTCAGGTATTTGGCTGTGTGTTGGTGCCCGCGGAAAGTGTGTCTCAGGGTGTTTGTGTGTCTGTGGATGTCTCTTTCATGTCCATGTGGGGACATGTCCTCTTGGGGGGTGCCTCCCGCCTTATCCCCAGCAGCCCCACTTGGGTCCTGGCTTAGGTCCTTGGGCTCCGATGCCCCTTTAACGCCCCCCCATCCCCAGCACCACCTGACATCGCATGCAGCCTGCCAGTGCTGCAGTGAGCACGCACACGCGCGCGCACACACAGGCACACACACGGAGCCCGGAGCCTCCTCCTGGGACCCTCACCCTGCCTGCCCCCCATGGGCAGGGGTTCCTGGCCACCTCCAGCCATTGCCGAGGGGGGGCCCATGAGGGCCAGGGACTGGTGGATCATGTAACCAGTGCTGCTGCCGGGGGCGCGGAGGGGAAGGGAGCCCCCAGCCCTGCTGGGCCGGCCCAGGCCCCTCCGCGGCTCCCCCTTCCACTGCCCACCTGCCCAGCACACACCCCCCACAACGGTGGCTGTTAACTCTAGGACTCCCCAGCTCAGGCTTTGTGTGCAGCAGCCCTGAGCAGGGCTAAGGCTTCAAGATGCCCTTGGTGGATTTCTTCTGCGAGACCTGCTCCAAGCCGTGGCTGGTGGGCTGGTGGGACCAGGTAGGGAAACTCGGGTGGAGGATGGGCAGGAGACCCAGCCCCGGCCCTCCCATCTCGGACCCTCCAGTCCCCGGTCTGGGCTTGTGTATGCAGCTGTGCATGTGTGTGGCCTGAAGATGAAGCCTTATGGCTGAGTCTCTGTGTGTGGCCCTGGGCTGGGCGTGGATGGTGTCTAGCTGGGAATGTGTGGCTTCCCCTGGGGGTGTGGGTCTCTCACTGCATGTGCCTCTCAATGCACACGTGTGTGTGCAGGCTGTGGGTTTAACTAACCATGTTTGTCTGGGTCATGGTGTGACCCTACCTGGGATGATGTGGCTCTGGTTGTGTTGCTGTGTGTTAGACCAGGTTTGGGAACCCAGAGCTGCGTGATTTTTCTTGGGCATGTGATCCCAGTGTCTGGCTTGTTATGTATGTCCCTTGGTTTGTGTGTCTGAGGCTGTGTGGTGTTGTGCAGAACGGTGTAACATGGGCGTCTGTGAATGTGTGGTGGTGGGTCCATCTTGTGTGTGTCTCTGTGCACCCAGGGTCTCCGGGCAGCCCTGGAAGGAGTGAGTGCCCCATCCTTCTGTGGGCCGCATGGCTCACCCTCCCTGCTGAGTGTCTCTCCTGCCTCTCTAGACAGAGTCTGCTCTTGTTTTGAGGGTGCTTTGGCGGAGCTTGGGGGCGGGGAGCTGATGCCCTTTCTCCTCTGTGCACAATGTCACAGCAGACGCTCGTGTGAAGTGGCATGGGTGGACCAGGACAGGCCCCCAAGCCCAGTTTGGGGTGTACTTCTTTCATCTGTGCATCTGTCCACCTCTCTGAGGTTGTGGAGAAGGGGGCTATGATGGGAACCCCCCTCCCCTGGGTGACCAAACTAGGCTTTCCCCACTTCACTCTCCTCCCTTGCCCCAGCAAAACGTTCTCTTTACCCAGAGCTTTACCCACATTCCCTTCCAACCCAGGCTGGGGGCTGGGGACCAGGACCCGCAGGGAGTGGGGTCTATGTCTGCGAAGCTCTGGGTTAGGGGTAACTCTGGGATGGCAAGGGTTAAGAGACCTGCTGCCTGGCCCCCCTTTTCCCCAAGCTCAGCAGCTGGTTGGAGGGGGAGTTGCTAAGGAGACTCCCATCTCCATGGCGACGGGATTCTCCTGATACCCCATTGGCTCCCTGCTAAGCAGGGGCCCCTCCCTTCCACAGGTGCCCCTCTGGCTCCTCCTCTGTGGGGAGAAGGAAGGAGTCTGGCGAGGGGACCCCCTCTTTCTTCAGACTGGGAAAGGGATGCTGGGTCCTGATTCCCCAAGCCTGCCCCACCCCCCACCACTGGGAGCTTCGGGGAAAGGAGTGGACAACCCCTCCCCTCTAGCAGCCTGCTGGGGCCTCTGTTTGTTGGCTGCACAGAGAAGTAGGAGGGACTCATGGAGCTTTCAGAAGTTTATTGAGGGTTTCTCCTATGGTGGGAGTTCCACCATGACCCCCAACATTTCTTTCTTCTTGCTGCCTTCACCTTAGTTCAAAAGGATGCTAAACCGCGAACTCACACACCTGTCAGAGATGAGCAGGTCAGGAAACCAGGTCTCTGAGTACATCTCCACAACATTCCTGGGTGAGTGAGGGGAGCACTTGTGTGTGTGGGAGCCCACCTGGGCTGCAGGAAGTTGCCCCAGACCCTGGGTCCTATTGCCACATTTGCCCAAAAGGCCAATTTTCCCTAAAGGTCCAAGTCACCCCACTCAAGGGATCCCATACTCAGGATGCCCCCAAATTCAACATACGACTCCCACATTTTAAAATCTCTCCAAGCTGAAAAACCCTTTCCAAATTCAGTGGGACTCAAAATTTAGTAGACTCGGATCTCCCTGGTGGTGCAAATTGTTAAAATTAAGTCTCAGCACTATGAAGCTATCTGCAGCCACTGCAGCACTGAGTTGTTAGTTCGATCCCCAGCCAGGGAGCTTCCCACATGGCTCAACAGACCCCTCCTATCTCATCTGCTGCTCCCCTCAGCAGTGTATTTCAGTAGATCTGCCTGTTCTGCTCCCCACTCTGGTGAATCCTCTCTCGCACCTCCCTCACATCTCTGGTCTACACCACAGCTCTTGTATGCATAAATAAATCAATCTTAAAAAAAAAAAGAGAGAATGTTTTTTTTAAAAATTTAGTAGAATCTCCAAATTCTCCCAAAATTCAGGAGATCCCTGCCCCCAACTCAAAATGACCAAACTCAGTAGGGTTTCAAACTGACAGGGAAACTCTGTCCTTAAGAGCCCATAAAAGACCTCCAAACTTTAACAAACCTCCAAGATAAAAAACTCCCCCAACTGAGTAGGCTCCCCCAACTTTAGATTCTTGAATCCAATAGATTATCAAGTTTAAGAACCTGTAAGAGATTTCCCAAACTTAGAAGTATTTCCTAAATTGGTGGAACCCAATGCAGAAAAATATCCTCTAATTCACTGGAAACCTGAAGCTCATTGTAACTTCCAACTTATCCTGACCTCTGAACCTAAGAGCTTTCAAGCTCAGAATATACCCCCACTAAATCCAGGGAAAATTTTACCCTCACAATTTATCACCAAACCATAAAGGCCCCAAATTGCAGAGAACCTCTCCCAAGGTCAAGAGATGGCTTCAGAGTTTCAAATGCTCCCGCCAATGGGGGTGTGGCATGGCTGGGTTCTGAGATCCAACCAATTGGAGCACAGCATGCAAATAACTCCCTTTCGGCCCTGTCATTGACTAGCAGCCTCAGGTCACAATGGGTGACTCTGACTGTGCTCTGGAAGCTCTTGAAAGCTGAGGAAAAGGGTTCCTGGGGCTGGCCCCCAGGCAGGTTGGTGTCAAGGGGTGGGAAGGCCCATGGAGCCAGAGACCACCCTTCCTTCCCTCTTCCCAGTGCTGTCCACCCCTACCAGCACTCTTGGTCACCACAGGGGTGTCTTCCCTACCAGAGAAGCTTCCCTGGCTATCCGGAGCAGACAGCAGCTCTACCTAGCCTCTCCACCCCACTTCCTCACTTCCCTCGCCACTCCCTTCGCGATTGCACTAGGGCCACCCCACAGCTCTGGGCCAGCACCAGCACCCCCATTTCAGCCCACCACCTCCCAGAAGAATTCCTACCTCCCCTTTGGTTTCCATCCTATGAGTAACCTAGAGCATGACACCTGGAAGGGGTCTGTCTTCCTAGGTGAGAGAATCTCTGGTCATGAGGGGGTGTGGGGAGTAAGGGCCAAATGAAGGCATCTCCATGGGGTGCTCATCCTTGCCCCTCCTCCATCTTCTTCAGACAAGCAGAATGAAGTGGAAATCCCATCACCCACAATGAAAGATCGGGAAAAACAGCAAGTGCCCCGGCAAAGATCCTCCCAGCAGCCCCCGCCCCCTGGGCCGCAGTTTCAGCCCATGTCTCAGATCACAGGGGTGAAGAAACTGATGCACAGCAGCAGCCTGAATGATTCCAGTATCCCCCGATTTGGGGTGAAGACCGACCAAGAAGAGCTCCTGGCCCAAGTGGGTGGGGGCTCAACTGTGGCTGGACTGCTCCCCCCACCCCCAATCCCATCAGGGCTAAAAGAAGGACTGGGCATTGGGTCAGCCCAAGATGAGGATTTGGGTTCCACCTTCTTTATGTGGAGGGGAAAGAGCAGTGAAGGAAGGAGAAGAGAAAGGGACTGAGCAAGGTGGTTGTCTCAGCTGGGGCTGGGGCTTGAATGGCACTATAGAGATGAGCCTGCCTTTTGTACTTCTGGGTCTCTCATTGGCGGAGGCAGCCCCCAGGATGGATGGTATCACCCCTTTATCGCTCATATGGAGACAAGAGCAGTTTTCTGGAGAAGGTGAAGCTGGGAGCCTCAATCAGCCCGTCCCAGCAGCAGGGGAGGGGTGCCAGTGAAGTGGACCCAGGCAGTTCCCCACCAGCATCTGCTGCAGACCAGACATAGGTTTGACTACTGGCTCTTCTGTCAGAGCTGGGGCCAGTGGGCTGCCACTTTGACACTTCCTGTAACGGACAGAATTTACATTTGTGTCTCGAGTCAGCCCTGGCAAGTCCTGCTCCTGTTTATTGAGCGCCTGCTATGCACTAGCACTGTTCTGGTTTCTGGGGAGACATAGAAAATGATCTCAGGTCCTTCTGCACTCATGGTGGCTTAGCTCAACGGCTGAACTGTGCTTGGGGTGTGCTGAACTGGGTTCATATCCCAGCCCTGCCACTTGTGAGTCGCAGGATTGTGGGTGAGTCATGTGACTACTCTGCCTCTTCCAAATTAGATCATGTGCTTTGTGCAGTGCTTGGCAGATAATAAGCGCTCAGTAGACAGTTGCTGTTATTTTCCCACTCAGTAGAACCTAAGCAGTGAGTTCTGTGCTGCTGAGCACGTTCTCCACTAGGTGAGCAGTATGGGAGCTTCCTTCAGACTAGAGCTGTGAACTCTTAGGAAAGACTCTAGAAAGCTCTGGGCCTTGTATACTTCTGATCTCTGGACTCCATCTCTACCAGGAACTGGAGAACCTGAACAAGTGGGGCCTGAACATCTTTTGTGTGTCAGATTATGCTGGAGGCCGCTCCCTCAGCTGCATCATGTACACGATATTCCAGGTGGGGTGCTGTTCCAGTGGGGCAGGCTAATGGGTCAGGGTGCAAGGGAGGAGGGCAGGAGGGGCATTGAGGTCAGCAGGGTCACCGCCCCTCCACCCCTGTCCTCAGGAGCGGGACCTGTTAAAGAAGTTCCGAATCCCAGTGGACACGATGGTGACATACATGTTGACCCTGGAGGACCACTACCATGCTGACGTGGCCTACCACAACAGCCTGCATGCTGCCGACGTTCTGCAGTCCACTCACGTGCTGCTGGCCACACCCGCGCTGGACGTGAGCGCTGCCCAGCCCCTGCCTCCCAGCGTCTCCCCAGCCCCGTCTGTCTCTCACACTGTCTCTGATTACCTAACTCAGATCTCCTGTTCCTTTGGCCCTGGTCTCTGACCTCCATCTATCTCTGATCCTTACCTTTCTCTTGCCCCCTATGGCCCTCTGATCTCCCCCATCTCTCTCTGACCCCCTCCCTTCCTCCCTCCTTCTCCTCCTCCTCTCCCTGCATCCTCCCTTTCTTTTGAGGTCAAAGGAATGTTTATTATAGCCTGTATGGGCCTACTTCCTCATAAATAAATCTGTACAAAATTGGGAAGTAGGACCATGATAGACACAGAAGGGGCGAAAGTGTGGTGTTAAGGTTTGGGGGTCAGTGCTTACCAGACTCAGCAGCCTCCCGTTCTCAGGTGTGCTAACAAAACTGCTAGGATCTCTATTGCAGTGGTAACAGCAACCCTGCTGCAGGAGCTCTCAGAATTTGGGGGAGGAGGGAGTTCATAACAGGTTCAGCCTGTAACTCAGGTCCCAAAAGTTCAGCCTTCACTGCCACCTCAAGGACCAACTTCAGGTTCTCACCTGAGGGGTGAGAACCCATCCAAGGCCCGTTCAGGTCACACCTGATGGACATTTCAGGGAGTAGAGTGGATTCCTGAGGGCAATGTCTGGTGTAAATCTCATAAATCTTTCAGAGAAGAGTCTATGCCAGCTTGCCCAGGATTTGGCAGCACAACAAACTTGATCCCTGTCAGTTTCTGGACGCAGTGCAGTTTGACTGTATCTGTCTTCAGCATCTCAATGCCTGAGGGCCCTATTGAGGAGACAGCCCTCCCCCATCATCCTCTGTTCCACTTTCTCCTCTTCTATGGGCCCCCCAGGCTGTGTTCACCGACCTGGAGATTCTCGCAGCCCTCTTCGCGGCTGCCATTCACGATGTGGACCACCCTGGGGTCTCCAACCAGTTCCTCATCAACACCAGTGAGTGGCCCTCCAGCGGGCGGGGCGCCCTAGGCTGGAGGCTGGGCCTGCAGCGCCCCTCCTGCTGGCTCTGGGCATGGGTTGGTGAGACCTCCACCTCCCCTGATGCCTGCCCTGTCTTGGCCTTGGCCTCAGATTCCGAGCTGGCGCTCATGTACAACGATGAGTCCGTGCTAGAGAACCACCACTTGGCCGTGGGCTTCAAGCTGCTGCAGGAGGACAACTGCGACATCTTCCAGAACCTCAGCAAGCGCCAGCGGCAGAGCCTGCGCAAGATGGTCATTGACATGGTGAGCTGGAGATGGGGGACAGAGTGGGAAAGGAAGGGGGGCCTTTGAGGAGCGATAGATCTGAGACCATTGCTCCTTTGGGGGAGGCCATGACCTCTGGTCCTGGTGGGAGTAGATTGTGGGGAGTGATAAGTTCAGAAGTCCAGGTGGGGGGATGTAGAGGGCAGAGGACAGCGCTTCAGCGACCCCAGTGACACCCCCTTACCCACAGGTGCTGGCTACGGATATGTCCAAGCACATGACCCTCCTGGCTGACCTGAAGACCATGGTAGAGACCAAGAAAGTGACCAGCTCAGGGGTCCTCCTACTGGACAACTACTCTGACCGCATCCAGGTGACCCCCACACAACCCCTCTTGCCCCTTTAGCTTTGGGGCACACCCCTCCCTCAGCCTGCAGGTCCCTTGTTGTCCATCTTCCTGTCTCTTTTTCTCTTTCCTCCCTGTCTTTGCCTTCCAGCCCCCATCTCTCCTCATTTCTTTCCGTATCAACTCCTGCTCATCTCCTTTCCCCCACCATCTCCTTCTCTCCTCGCCCCCTACCTCTCTCCCTATACCTCCCTCTCCCTCACTCCCCTCTTCCCCCTCTCTCCTGACCTTTGCTCATCAGCCCCTTCCCATCTCTTCCCTCCCCTCCATTCATCGCCCTCTTTTTTCTTTCTGTACTCTCTTCATCTCCTTCACACCTCTTTCCCCCACATCACCCCAAGAGGGGGAGCTAAAGAAGCCTGAAGCCTCAGACTGGGTTGGGGGCGTAGCCTCTGAAGGTCCCCCACCCCATGCAGGTCCTGCGGAACATGGTACACTGTGCAGACCTCAGCAACCCCACCAAGCCGCTGGAGCTGTACCGCCAGTGGACGGACCGCATCATGGCCGAGTTCTTCCAGCAGGGTGACCGTGAACGTGAACGGGGCATGGAGATCAGCCCCATGTGTGACAAGCACACGGCCTCTGTGGAGAAGTCTCAGGTACAACTTCAGATAAGCCAATGGAAGGAACCAGGGCTGGTCTCCCCCCATCCTGGCCAGGTCATGACCTATCCTCCACAAAGTCAAGTTTTTGTTTGTTTTCTATTTTGATGGGAAGTGTCTCCATAGAACAGCTGAACTGAAGCTGCTCAGGTAGGTGGTAGACCTACCCATGCTCTTCAATCCTAGCTCATTTGCAGCAACCACCACAGCATCAATAATATTGACCTGGCTCTTAGTTACAAACTTTATACAGATTCCCAGTTTTCCTATAATCTTGCTACTTACATTGTCCCTGATTTTTGGTAGATTTTGAAATGAGGTAGAATGACTCATCTTCATCGTGTTCTAATTTAATTTGACAGGAGGGACAGGAATGCAATCTCTTAAACGATAAGGCTAAAATGTGAACGTGAGTTTCTCCCCCTCCCCACTTATGGACTCCTCCCTGGTGGTGTCCACCCTTCCCAGCTCATTGTATATGCCTGTCCACACCAGGGCTGGCCAGCCTGCGCACTATTGACACTTGGGGCATGCCATTCTTCAGGGTGGGGACAATCCTGTGCATTGTAGGGTACTGAGCAACATCCCTGGCCTTTACCCCCAAGCTGCCAGGAGAAGCCTTCCCTCCAGAAACTTCTAAATGTCCCCTGGGCATGCAAAATCAGTCCCCACCCCCACTCCATGGTAAAAACCAATTTTATCAGCTTTGGTATTTAGTTATGTTCATAGACAACCTCAATATACATATATATAGTATGACTACATACCTGTTTTTATACAGCTTGCCTTATCTCTTTTTTTAAAGATTTATTTTTATTTATGCATATAAGAGCTGGCGTGTAGGCCAGAGGTACAGAGGGAGGGTGAGAGGATTCACCAGAGACAGAGTGGGGAGCAGAACAGGCAAATCTACTCAAATACACTGCTGAGGGGAGCAGCTGGTAAGAGGAGAGGTCTGCTGCGCCATGTGGGTTAGCTCCCTGGCCTGCGATTGAAATCATGCTGCAGTGACTGGTGATAGCTTGATGGTGCTGAGGCCACCAGCAGCCCAGCTTGCCTTTTATTCCCAACAATGGCTTGGAGATCTTCCCAAGTTTTTAAACATAGAACCCTTTTTTCCTTTTTTGCTACTGTATAGTATTCACACTGATAAAGATAATGATTTGTGTGATCATTCCCCTGTTGATGGACATCTAAGTATTTAGTAGTTAGTAATTCACAGTGATGCAAACAAGATAAAGTTGTTGGTTTGTTTTGTTTCAAGCGCGCGACAGTTTTCTTTCTCTCTCTTGAAGAAGTCTGTAGAGAAAAGGAGTTTTGCTCCACGAAGTTGGCAGGGTCCCCAGAGCTTAAAGTTTTTCTCTTCTATCTTCTGAAGCATGGGGCTTCTGTCCTCAGTTTTGCTTCTCATGGTCAGGGATGCCATTGAAGTTCCAGCCTTTCTAACCGCATTGCAGGGAGGAAAGGCCTCTGCCGGCTGAGGCAGCAACAACCCCCCCACATGTCCCCTCTACACTTGGTCACACAGCCACCCTGTCTTTGCAGGGGAGACTGGGAAATAGTTTTCAGCTGGACACATGACTTCCCACCAGAAAAATCAAGATCATCAATAAGGAGGGGAGATGGTATCAGAGTGTTAGCCAGTAATCTGCCATGAAATTGAAATTATTTCTAGTTTCTCTGTGCTGCAAAAAAAAAATGTTCACGCTAAGTATTTGGAGTGTACCAGAACTTCTAATCCTCTATTAATACAGTCAGGTGGCACTTGACAGTAGGGATGCGGTCTGGAAAATGCTTCGCCAGGCAATTTCATTGTGTGTGGTAGAGTCAGGACATAGACCTGGCTAGCAGGGCCTGGGGCATGGTCTTCTAATATTTGGTCAGTCGTTGATGGAAACATCATTACGCAACGTGTGGCTGCATGAGGGTGTTTCCAGATTTTGTTTATAGCTCATATGTGATTTTCTTACTTAAGTAAGAATTTTTCCAGGGTGGACATGAAGAAGCAAGATAGCTGGTCAAACAGCATCAGCTTCTTTTTTACTTCCTTAGATCCCTCAGCGTCTGCACTAGCGGGCCCGGGGATTATACCTTCTTCCCCTCCCCCAGGTGGGTTTCATCGACTATATTGTGCACCCGCTGTGGGAGACGTGGGCTGACCTGGTCCACCCAGACGCCCAGGAGATCCTGGACACGTTGGAGGACAACCGGGACTGGTACTACAGCGCCATTCGGCAGAGCCCATCACCGCCGCCTGAGGAGGAGCCAGGCCACCCACAGCCAGCACTGGATAAGTTCCAGTTTGAGCTGACACTGGAGGAGGAAGAGGAGGAAGAGGCTTCGGCCTCCCCAGGCGCATTTGAAGCACAGGAATTGCCCTCCACCCAGGCTGCATCCCCAGCCGAGGCACCCTTCGCAGTTGAGGCACACGGCCAGGACGCGCCCACAGAGGCTGAGGTAGAGGAAACGTGCCTGACCCAGCAAGCAGACTTAGCAGATATTGTGGCTACGGGCCAGGAGGGGTTCATGTGCCCCCATGCGTCCATGGAAGTGGTAGGCTGCAACAGCCCCCCTGCCCTGTCTCCTGAGAGCACCCCTCTACCTGCCTTGAGGACCCCACCCCCTCCAGAGGAGGCCCCGGGCCTCCTGGACCTCCCCTCTATGGTGGCCGAGGTGGGGGCCCAAAAAGAGCACCAGGCTGCCAAGAGGGCGTGCTGTGCCTGCCCAGGGACATCTGCCGAGGACCCACCCACGCTCCCAGCTCCTGGTGGGTGGGGGTCTGCTGGAGGCCCTTCCTGAACCCCAGCCCCAACACCCTGTCGCCCTCCCTGCCTCCTTTCACCGCCATCAGCCCCCAACCTCCTCTACTGCCTCAAAGACTCTTGGGCCTCCTGAGAAAAAAGAAAACAGAAAAGTGGGGTTTTTTCTCTTTTCTTTTTTTCCCCTTTCCCCCCACCCCCATCCTTGGGGCCTCTTTTTGGAGGTGGGGGCTGGGGAACGAGAGATTGAGGTCCTGGAAGGGATTTTATTTTTTGAACTTTAATTGTTACATTTTTAGAAAAAGAAAAAAAATGAAAAAAAATACCAGGATGAAACACAGCAACTGTAGATGCTCCTGTTCCCTGCTCCCCTTGTCACCTCCCATCCCCTACCCCCCGGGTTCTGTCTTCCACCTCTTGGCTCTTTGCCTGGGTCTAAGCAGGCTTTTCTTCTGAATTTAGGAGGGTCTCTAGAACACAGCGAGGAATAGCCATTCTGGGTGGGGCTGGGGGGTGGTCACTGTGGGAGGCCCCAGCTCTGGCCCTTCTCAGGCAAGCTGTCCCCCTAAGTCTTCCGCCTCATTTTGCACAAACTCGGCAATACTGACTTGGCCGGGGAGGGGGGCTGTGCACTTCAGGATGCAAGGGGGGTGTTAGAGGGACACTGACACCACCTGCCTTGGGTCTGAGGAGGGCCTGCTTCCCTGCCTTTGCTTGCCACACCCTTCCTCTTCTACATTGGGTTCTGTTTCAATTTTCTCCGTTTTGGTGAGGGGGTGGCAGCTCCATGCTGCACCCCTCCTTCCAGCTGCTTCTCCTTTTGTTTCTGCCTTAATGAGTCCCATGGCCATAGGAGAAAGGGTCGCAGTGACTCCCGCCTGCACCTTGGGTGGGGTGGGGCCAGGCCTAGAGCCCCCATCTTGGGTACGTGCCCTCTACCCCAGCATCCTCCTGCCCCCCTCCCAGACCCTGTGCCCTAGGAGGAAGCAATAACGTGTATACCCACATCCCCTTTCTGGGCAGCCCTTCCTTTCCACCCTGGCACCAAAGTCATTCTCTTATGTCCCCACCTCACCAACCCATCCCTCTCTCCCCCAACCATTCCCTGAGCAATATGACAGGCAGATGCAAGGCCATTTTTCTCCAAATCATGGGGGACTGTTTAAAAGGAGAGCCCCCCTCTTCCCCTCCCTTATACTCCTTGGCCCAGTTCTGCAAGTGGGCAGGGCAGGGTCTCTCTCATCGCCCTCCCCTCCAGTTCTGAGCACATGGTACTGTAGCCCCTGCCCCCGCTCCCTTCAACCTTCCATCTGTCTGTCCATCCAGCGGGGTGTACCACCTACTTCTACCCCCTTGATGCTGTACAGGGTTCATTTTTGTAGCAAAAGTAGTTTTTGTCCCAGCCGGTGACCGGAGTGGGCCTTCTTTTGGTTTGTTTTCTTCCTTGCTTTATCTTTCTTTTTTTGTATATACTGTAAGGTTGGTTTGTAAATTATTCTAGAGGCAAAAAGGGAAAATAAACTTGCCCTTCCCTGACTGACATAGTCAGGGGAAGGAGAGGAGGGGGTCTCCCAGAGGGAGTCTCCAATCCTGCTGTATTATACAAATTGTACCATAGACCCCCGAGAGGGCGGACTCTGTTGTTTGATGGGAAGCAGTGTCATAGCAGGGTGGGGTGGGCTGGGCGAAGCCTGCCCCTCCTCCTTCCCAGGGCTGGGTGGAACTGATCAGAGGGAACCCCACTGCCATCAGGACTCCTCCCTGGGGGCGGGGGTGAGGGTAGGGCACAGGACCCCCGTGAGCTGCTTGTGTGTTGTCCACTTTGACGATTAATCAGTCGGTCTGTTGATCGATAATCAGTCCTTCAATCTTGTCTCCAATTAAACCGAGGCTTTCACCGATCTTTCTGGCTTTTGTGACTTCCTTTTTCACCCTGTTTCTGGGGGTGCTTCTCTCCTGAAGTGTCTACTTGGGGTGGGGTGGAGGTAAAGGAGGGTTTTGTTCCAGAGTGGCTAGAACTTGGGATGCAGAGAGCTTGGCAGGAGGCAGTCCCCGGGCTTCTTCTAGGTCCTACACAGGCACTGCAGGTAGTAAAGTAGAGGTTCAGACCATGCAGCCTAACAGACTAACAGACCCAGGGAGGCCTCACTTCTCCCACCTGGAACACAATGACAAAACTGGGTGCTGCTGGAACCTGTAGGTCGCTCCTAGAGCCCTCAAGAAACTAAACCACTATCTGACTCCCAGGTCATCGTGTAAGGTCTTGTGTCAAATTCTGAGGTGCAGACATTAACCTTGATGAACAGGCACAAGAGAATTCACACCTATAAGTTCCATAAACTCCCAGCTTTCTCTTTGGTAGTTGCAGTCCTCACTTGGCATTAAAACAAAAGCAAGAAAACGAACCTGAATGTTTTAAAGGCAGGATTCTGTGTCGTTTCTGGCATGGAAATCTATGACAGTTCAGGCAAGCTGAACTGGCTGAACTCACACAGGATGCTTGGGATTTAAGCCATTTTCCTGATAGGTTTATTAACAAGATCGGAAAGTGAGTGAGTCTCAAATATTTTAAACAATCCACATTTTTGAGTACTGTCAGTTCCACCAAGGGGAGCCCATTTTCCAACCTTTATCAAGCTAATTAATGAGGCCTTGGTAGAGAAAAGGAACATTTTATTTTACCAATAAAATGTTTCTTACATCATGGTGTTGAGTAAAACTGCCCCAGTAGATAAAGACTTGGATAGGCAGTGTTCTTGATTAGGGTTTTAGATTAGAATACTGGCTGCCCTTAGGGTGTAATAAACTAAGGTAGACACTCTCACACAGTGCTTAAAGTGGCTAAGCACAGGGGTTGTGTAGATGTGTATATTCCCAGGGTGTGTGTTCTGAAACAATGAGAGCAAGCTTCCTTGGATCAGCGATAACAATGTTCTACATCTGTGCTGTCCAACACAGGATCTACTAGCTACATGTGCTTTTAAGCACTTAGGATGTGTCTAGAACAACTGAGGGACCAGTTTTAATTTTCCTTTCCAGTTAGTAGCCACAGGTAGCCAATGGCTGCTATATCCATTGCTAAGCTCTAGAATTCAAGTGAGAGAATGAGTGTAGAGGATTTAGCGCAAAGGCTTGGGTGCTTGACTGTGACTTAAAGAATCACAGTGGATAATCTGACCCAGAGGAATGGGAGCCAATCTGGACCCAGAGGGGAAAAGCAAAATTGGAAAACTAGGTAGAAGTTTCCGGGGAATCTAAACTTTGTGCAAGAAGCAAAAGGAGACATAGGCGTATTCCCGAGGGTGTTTCAAAGGGAGGCTGAGTCGGGGAAAGGCTGTTGGGCTGGGGGTCAGGAGGTGAAAGCACCAACCCCAGGCTGCAGGGGTTGACTGAGTGGTCCTGGGTAAGCTTTTTTGCTCTGGGCCTTAGTTTCCCCAAGTGTAAAGGGTAAGCACGATGACCCAAATGCCTTTAGTGTTGGGACAGGGTGTCAGGCTGAGAATGTGGGTCAAAAGGCAGAGGTGGCATATGACTATCAGCTGGCTCTTTAAAATTCTCCCAGTAGGGAGTTCATCTTTCTTCAGGCAAAAGTGACCAAGGGCAGTACCAAGGGCACAACAGCAAGCCTTGTAATGGCCAGGGAAGGGGGGGTACTGGGGAAGGTGGTGTAGGTTCATTCTCTGAAGCCAACATCAGCCACTTGCAAGCTATGTAGTCTTGGGCAAATGGCTTCTCCTCTCCCAGCCTGTATTTATAGAGCTCTGTCCTGAGCTAAACCCTTTAGACTGATTACCTTATCAACTCTCCAGGGGTCCTTGAGATTTGTACTATCGTACATTTTGCAGGTGAGGAAAGTGAGGCCAAGAAGTGATCTCACAGTGTTGGGAAAATTCAGAGAAATAAGGTCTGTTCTACAATGATAGTTGCCTGGATACTTTTATGTTATCACTACTTTATTTCACATGTACAAAATCTTGAGATGTGGTAATATTTTCCCTCATTCACAGCGTAAGGTATATATAAAACACTTCAATTGGCAAATAATGAAAAGATGGCCCATTCTCAGGTGGATAAAGCAGTCAGACCTTATCAGTGCTGGTGGAAGTTGGCACATTCAGCTTTCCTGGAGTGCTCTGACTATGTTTAATCAAAGACAGGATAACAGTACATGCATTTTTTTAAAGACTTATTTATTTATGCATACAAGAGCTGTGGTGTAGGCCAGAGGTGTGAGGGAGGTGCGAGAGAGGATTCACCAGAGTGGGGAGCAGAACAGGCGGATCTACTGAAATACACTGCTGAGGGGAGCAGTGGGCAAGACAGGAGGGGTCTGTGCCATGTGGGTTTGCTCCCTGGCTATGGATCTAACGTGCTGCAGTGGCTGCTGATAGCTTCATAGTGCTGAGATTTAACCCCTTGCACCAGCAAGGAGGCCCAATAGTACATGCATTTTGACCCAGTTATTGCAGTTTTAAAAATACTTATCCTAATGAAACAGTTGAATAAAAACCTAAAGGTGCTGATAACAAAATGTTCATTCTAGTGTTGGTCAGCATAGTGAAGAATTACTAAGAACCCAGATGTACAATAACGGAGTCATAAAATTAAGTATTAACCACAGGACAGGATAATATGCAGCCATTAAAAATGAGCTGGACCTATATTAATTGAAATGATAAGATGTTCAGTGAGAAGAGCGGGTTTCATAACATTCTGTATTACAGGATTCTACTAAGAGTTGTGCATACAAAAGATAGCATGTCCATCAAAATAATAATAATTCTCCAGTGACAGAATTTACAGAGATTTGTGTTTTCTGTTCAGCAGTCTTTGATATTTTCTGAAAGTCTGTAGTGAGGATGAATTAAATTTATAACCAGAAGAAGAAAGTTACTTTTTAAAAAAGATTTATTTATTTATGCATACAAGAGTTGGGGTGTAGGTCAGAGGTGTGGGGGAGTGAGAAGATTCACCAGAGACAGAGTGGGGAGCAGAATAGGTAGATTGACTGAAATACGCTGCTAAGGGGAGCAGCAGGCTAGACAGGAGAGGTCTGCTGCACCATGTGGGAAGCTCCCTGGCTGGGGATAGAACTGCTGCTGCAGTGGCTGCCCATAGCTTCACAGTGCTGAGACTTAACCCCTTATACCAGCAGGGAGGCCCAAGGGGAAAGTTACTTTATAGTCAAGGGAAAGGAGTAATAGCCAGCATTTGAGATTGGGGAGCCACAAAAACATGTTAGATAAGCACAGCCTCTTGATTCAGCTTGCCTGGATTCTGGTTTCAACTCTGCAAGTTAATGATTGGGATGGTCTGAAGAGGTGACTTACTCGCTCTCTGCCTCCGTTTCCCTCGCTGTAAAATGCCAACAAAAAATCTGTGTAGTTACCTAGCGATTACTATGTGCCAGGCATTGATTTACATAAAGTACTTCACTTCATTCTCACAACAGCTCTAAAAAGCTGGTACTAGTATAAAGTGGGTCATGGGAGAAGATAGGGCAGGGCGGGCCAACCACGAGTGCCCCCTAGCCTGGTACTGGGGAGTTACAGCGCGAACAGAAGGGCGCCTATGCGTAGACCAGGTGGGAGGCGTGGCAAGGATGCGCCTCTCTGCACGCTACGATTGGCTATTGTGGTTGTCAATAGATGAAAAACCAACCAATGAGAGGTGTGGCCGCTTGTCCTTTAGTACATGAGGGCTGAGAATTAACCTCTGCTTGGCAACCTTTACTTTCTCCTTGTCCTTTTGCCATTCCACATCTCAGAGTAGTCTGCTGTGTTCATTTATACAGCCATTTCCTTCTTTGGTGGTCCTAAAAGAGTTTGTCCCTGAAGGGCTGATTTTAATATTGCCTTTTTCCTTGGGTAATTCTGCCTTCTACTTCCCTATTGCTTCCCACCCCTCTTCCTTGTTCTCATTCTGAGCCTGACCCTCCTGGTTGCTTTTGCATGTTCTTCTCTCCTGTGATGATGGTGAAGTTTGAGGGAAGTCAGCCTGGACCACTGCCCCTCTCCTCTACAGCAGGAGCAGCGGCATGCTTATGACATGACCCTAAATAGAGTAAAGACCTGAAGTTCTGTGTCTTCCCACTGCCTTTCTCCTGCCTTCTTCCTCCCCCTTCAATCATGTTTTTCCATTTCAGCCATTTTTCTACTTTTAAATACTCTACTACTTAACTGTCAGAGTGAAAGAAGAATTGGAAGTACTATCATCATGTAGAATTCCTGTTAACTCTGTATGCGAATTATCTTACAGCTGATGCCCAAAATTCCCACCGGACAAATCCAGACCCTTTCAAAGTCATGATCATTTAAGCATCTAACCAGTTTGCAAAATCTGCTCCAAGGTGCAGAGGTGATGATGTTCTTACCCCTAAGATTCACCTGTTCTGCTCCCCACTCTGTCTCTGGTGAATCCTCTCACCCCTCACATCTCTGGTCTACACCCCAGTTCTTGTATGCATAAGTAAATAAAAAAATAAATCTTTAAAGCAGTAACAACAACAAAAAATCTTCTAACACCATATTTATTATTTCTCTTGTAACTGTTGTCTTTTGCACAAAGAGAACATTGGTATTTCTACATTACAGCTGCTTTTAAAAAAATAAACAGTACAAATAACCTAGAGAACTGAGTGGAGTGGAGGTGCTAGAATCTCCAGAGGGAGGCTAGTGGGGGATCTTGGTGTCACTCCCTCCTTGAAAGCTATCCCGTGCTGTCCTCATGGTCCCTCTCTTAGGTGGACCTGGTGTCATCTTGACTTCCTGAGGGCATCCTCAGTGTCAGTACCCTTTTTTGATGGGGCCCTAACATTGTCCTTCCTGAAGATACCAGGGTCATCCCCAGCATGGAACCTACTTCCTCAAGGGTCCCAAGTTGTTTCTCCTTCCTGAAAAGGGGTGTGGCATGTCCCTCCCTTTCTTGAGGTTTTGCTGTCATTACCACCCTCACACCCTGAAGAAGGGATCCATTATCCCCCCTTTTTCTGAGGAAGACCCACCTCCCTCCCTTCCCATAAGGGTGTCAGTGGTCCCCACACAAATGAGAAGTCCCACCTTCTCCAGCATGCCTCTGCTCCCCAGCTGGGGGGAGCAGGTAAGGCAAGACTCAGCTCAACCTCAAAGTGTTGGGGGTGGGGAGAGTGAGATTAGTCGATAAAGGAACTCACCATGTCACATGAGAAATCATTTAAGGAACTGGGGCTGTTTCTCCTAAAATGGGAGCCACAAGAAGGAGCCAAATTTGCCTTAAAATATTTATCAAGTCCTCACAGTTCCTGACATCTCAGCAAGTGGTTACTGAGTGACTGGATATGTGGGGGCTGTCACCTGGGAGAGAGATTATTTTGTTTCATAAAGCCCCAAGAGATGTGATGGTAACAGTTAGAAGGAAGCCAAAAAGGATTCCTTGGGTCACACTGAAATTCTGTTAGGCTAAATAGTTTTGCTCTTGCATAGAGCTGGCAAAATCCAGACCCTTATAAAGCATCTGCAAGACTTTGCCAAGTGCATTCACCCTGTAAATCTTTATTGTATATCCATTGTAACCAAGAATTTCTCTACTCAGCATTTTGTGAAGCTCTTAGTATGTGTCAGTAAATGAAATGGTGAACAAGAGAGAAGGATAGAATATGGTGGAAAGCAATTCCACAAATGTTTATGAATTTTGCCAGCTACTTGTTCCTAAGAAACTTTTCAGGGTCCATTAATGAACAACAATTTAGAGTTTTATTTGATTTATAAAAAACACAAGTTTTCTAGAAATTTTGAATGATGCTAATTTTAAAAATAAGACCAAGTCAAGGGGCCTCATGGTGCAGGGGTTAATGTCTCACAGCAATCTGCAGCCACTGCAGCATCAGTTCCTGAGTTTGATGCCCCGCCCCCCCCCAACTGACCCACCTGGCGCAGCAGATGTCTCCAGTCTCCCCCGCTGCTCCCCTCAGCGGTGTATTT